>JACSZP010017668.1:3338-14097 GCA_016161895.1 Pinna nobilis | reverse complement strand
CTCCTTGAGTCATAGGCAACCCATGTGTGAAGTACCAACATTGTAGACCCAAAGGTACTCGAGTTATTGTGCGGAAACCATTTTCAAGGAACAGAGTCTTGTGACCTTGACCTTTGACCTTCCGACCCCAAAATCAATAGGGATTCTCCTTGAGTTATAGGCAACCTATGTGTGAAGTATCAACTTTGTAGACCCATGGGTACTTGAGTTATGGTGCGGAATACATGGACAGACGGACAGACGGACGGACAGACGGACAGACAGACATGGTGAATCCAGTATACCCCCCTACAACTTTGTTGGCGGGGGGTATAATCAAAATAAGGGCAAATAAGTCATTAACCCCTGAAATCAATAGACTTCTTAAATCTATATTTCAGATGAATCCAAATATGTCTTTAAGGGCGAATGTTTGAATAACAAGTGAATATGTGGATGTACTGTGTACCAATTACTCAAAGTCTCGAGTATAGTAGACTGCAGATTATTTCCAGTAATCCCCGTCTCAACAGAGATAAGTATTGCAAATCCCCAAAACGATTGGACTAGATGCCTGGAGGTAGTCAGTTTATTAAATCAGTTGATTACCCTTGGAGTGGAATTGAACAGAGGTGACATTTCTTTGCTGTGGAAAGCTGGTACTAGCTGAATCGAATTTGCTTCATATGAAAACAAAAAATTCAGATATGAGAGAGGCACACTTCGCACCCGTTATACTATCAATAGAAAATCTGCTACGCAAAATAAAAATGAAGTTGTTGTCTACTAGCAATTCAAGTTAAACTTTTGGAAGAACAGAATTTCAAGTTGAAAACAAGGTATGACGCAGCTCTTCTCTGAAGTGTTGTTATTGAACATATCTTACACACAATTCAACACGTATATGATGAACGGTTATTTAGTGAATTTTCATAATTCATTACTTGAATCATATCTATCTCATCATTTATGGTTAAAAACTTCGATAATGAATCGAATATCTAAAAAATGAAATGAACTACAAAATAGTTACTGAAGATTACACTTTTCGTATGTCACCATTTCACCATTCTATAAAACCTCTCTATAACTACGATCTGTTGCAGTTGACTAGAGCTAATACGACTTATTAATTTACAGCGAGTTGTGTTGCGTTCACTTGACTATGTATGACAGCCGTAATTAAATGTCCGTGCTTCCTGTAGCACCAGAATCACTTGGAGAATGATTTTCTCTGACTAGCCATTTATTCCTTGGCCACTGTCATCCTCGTTCCTTTCCTCTGGTGTTGTTCGTGTAGGAACGCTAGTCGGTGTGATAACATAGAACTGGGCCTGTCAGAAATAAAAGACGTAGAGATAGAGTAAAGACAGTTAGATGAATGAGTTGGCACGGATATGTGATCACGTCTCGAGGAGTACATAATTCATTACGTATATTCGTCTGGCTCCATCACTAACCACGCATCCTTTGAAGTTGTCTTAGACAAGATCCGAGAATGAGTGAATCGTTTGTTCTTTCTGTCAAATTCCATGAACATCGTACAAATGCTATAAAGCCCAGAGTTAATTGAACACTTTAATCGACTTAACAAAACTTACTCCATAACCAAAGTCAACAAAGTATTTAGTCTTTAAAACAAACCTTTCGGACACACTTATCCTGAATATCATACTTTTGTACTTGTTTACGTTGTACCCGATATTGTTGCCGCATTGCTGTTCTACATTGTTTACGACAGCTACTATAAGTTAGTTGTTATTTGTATTGTTGTTTAATATCCCACTCCAGAATCTTTCAGTTATGTGGGGACATCACCGTGTGCCAGAGAAGAGCGATAAATTTTGCCTTTGAGTGGCATTAATGGCCGTAGAGCAGGGAGGGTTCTTTAATGTGAAGACAGCTACTGTGGCTCGGGACCTTTGTTTTAACTGTCTCATCCGAAAAACAGGGACAGCAATCGAAACCATGTCGTGGTATCAGGAGACTCAATGTCATCAAAGATGGGCTGCGTTTTATATATAACTTATGGTTACAACAGTATTTAGATTCATTTCAGCTACACAATTGCGATATCGAGTTGATGATAGTTGCACAATGGACCTCTTTTAAGACAGTTGTGAGGGTCAACCAGGTATAATCCTTTTTTTTTTTTGTTTTGTTTTTCTTTCGTTGGTTTTTTTTTTTTGCCAAGAGTTTTGTCTTAAGTTCGGAGAAGCAGGCGTTCTATACCTTGGACTAGAAGAATGGACATTTCCCAGTTGTTATTTTGTCAGTATGTTGACAAATCAGGGCTAAACTTATTGTCTATCTATACATATTTTCCGTATAAGGAATCACACCACGCTCCTTTGCTCATCCTATCAATATAATGTTAAACGACATTAATGGTGACACGTGATTGGGAGTCTTGTCACTCAAATCTATTTACCATTTTAAGAGCTTTATATTTTCATATTATTTATTTCTGCCATTTTAGCGTGACAACATTCAAGTTTCAGACAGCAAATGGGCTATCAATATACATAAATTCATAGAAGTTTCATTACTTTACGTATTGCTCTCATTGTTCAATAACTCAAAGGAAATTAAGAAGGAACGTTAAATGAGCTATATATTATAAATGTTTTAAATATGGGTGTAATATTTTTTACAAAGAGACAACTTTCTTAATCCTTTAAAAGCCTATGCACCAGGATCTTAGAATATAGAAAACCAAATTAAAGTCAGAAACCAGAGAAGAACGACTCTTCAAACCGCCTTTAAGTTATATTTCAATCAAATTTATGACCTGTCGCATTCTGATGAAAAATTCACCTACTTGATAATAAATATTCAAATGTATATCAAATAGTGTTTACATCTATTCCGAAGCCATAAATTTCCCCACGCTCTCGTAAATCTTTAAGAGCATGAATGCCCGAAACAGCTGTATGTATGAAACGTACATGTAAAACTTCATTAATTTAAAGTTTGGAGAGAACTACTTCATTATGCCAATAAAACAAAGAACCGCAACTCACCTATTTACTATTCAAACACATTTATCAAACGTTTTCTTATCAGCACGGAGAAAGCTATTTGACTTGATTTATTGACAACGAGTGTATGATAATGATAATCCTGATACCTTTACCGTCCTATTACTGTGATTGATGGACAACGAATTCACACTTACTTGAATGCATATGTTCAGTGTAATCAGACTCAATAATTTATCATTTTCCTTCATTAGTTTCCGTGCCTGCGACAGTTCATTAATCACTGTGCAATTGATTTTTCAATAAAGCACCATACAAAATGTATCGGAAGCGATGTAACAGTTTTACTTCATCACAAAAGTGCTTCAGCGAATTAGCTGAAGAGATATTGAAGTCAATACACACAACAATTCAAGGGCTTCGGATAGGGTTACAGTAAAACGCATGTGAACGTATAACCCGACAATTTTCCCTTATAATTCCCCTTTTAAGAGGTACAGGGACTTACGCTTTGCTATTAATAAAACTATACTGTTCTCTATCTGCTTATCCCTCGATTAGGGAGAATTTGGGCGATGGTTGGTTTCTGTCCTATTTTCAATATAGTCAATTGAAAATTTGTTGCTTGAACAATATCATACATTTGAAGGGACATCTATAGATTATAGACGAGTACCCGATGTATCAAAACAGCATCCACTTTCTATCAAAACTTAACTGAAAGAGTTAAGACAACCGTTCACTCATTCCATCTCCACTCGTCTGGTTTCGATCGGTTGTTTTATTATAAAGCACAATAAATTTAATCTATTAAGCATATATTCAACATTGTTTACTTCACCGAATATCTACAAATCAAACTATGATTCACAAAATTTATAGATTTCAACATATGGATATTTTTAAACTGAATACTATTACAGGGGTTCAACTAACTGTGTATGATAAAAGACACAAGTAGGCCGAGTCGTTGTAATGCATTATCGATCATTTGTCTTTTATATGTAATTTGTATTCTGGGCTTTGCAATTGTTCTCTATCTTCACTAAGGTTTGTACTTTTTTGTTACTTATATTTTATTTATGCGACGTTTCAATCCCATAAAATTCCTGCGATAAAAACACGAGTATTGTAAATGACATTGGTATCACCCCTTACAGGGTGGAACCCTTTAATCATGATAACCTTGTGACTGGTGTTATCATAAAGTCGCTTATTTATTTCATCTGTAGTGATAACTATCAACCAGAATTGTTTGTAGTTGACGTTTATACTTAAACATGTGTGCAACTTATATTGTCATTTGTATTTCATCGAGGGCTCTTATCTCGGGTCTGGCAAAAACTGAGTATGGACTGGAGAAGTTACCGTCAAGTGATTGATATCCAGTGAAGAGAGCGACATGAACCGACAAACACCAACAAAACCATACCTGTCGCCTTATCAATTCATTTGTATGTGCAAAGTACCTTGTTTACTCGTGATTCCAGTATTTTGAAACACATTTGTCTCTGTTGTGTTAGAGATCTTACTTGAAAGTAAACACAAAATATTTGACATTCCGACAGTGTCACCTGAGTTCTAAATGCAGGTCTTCAAACTTGACGAAAAAAATAAAAGTGCACCCAAAATGTGAATAAAGGAGACTTCTTTATATAAAATTAGAATTAATATGCTTCTTTTACAACTTTGCTGAGAGAATAACAGAGAAAATGAAAAACACTTGGATTCTATTCAGTCAACTGACAAATAAACAGCTGAATATAAAGGAGTAAGGGGAAACCCCTATTTCAACAGAGACAAATGTACCCATGTAAAGATGTGTTAACAAGCTATTTCAGTCTTGTTGAAAAGTTATAGATCTGAAATACCCGAGTTAGCTTAATATATTATCATACTTAGTAATTTTCCCTGTGGATAATCATACTTCGTAGTTTACATATTAATCTGTTCTATGTGCCATTTCATCTTACTTTATTATTTAGGTGTACATGTATATTATTCTTGTAAATGAAAAATATCAATTAACAACAAAATCCCATCTATTTCGGGAAAAAAATATTCATGTTATTTACTGATTTCTATCACTTCCGCTTTTTCTGTCACTTCAAAGTGCGATTGTCATGATGTTTTATATATAAGAATTTTTACCTTCAGAAAATACTTTTGAGTCATTGTCAACAGGTCCTAAAACAAAGTATGGTATAGGAAAACTATCAGGTATCCAATATTCAAAGGAATATCTGAATAGAGTCTCTTTATTCCGATGATCAACAAATTCAGTTGATATTACATAGCTTTTGTTAGAGCAGCCAGACGATGGGGACATACAACTAAGAAGAGGTCATTTGAAAAGATCTGGGCTGGGCATCATAAACTTAAGAATTTACTTAAATTTAAGAATTTTCTCAACACCTGCGTCACGGCTACCAGAATTCAAAATTAAATGGAGTTGAGAAAAGTCTTACACTTAAAGTAAATTCTCAAATTTCATGGTGCACAGGCTAGACTTTGAAAATTATAAGTATTTACCTAGATCCACAAACAATGCAGCCGTATACTAATACAGAGTTGTTTTAGGACAATGTTATTCTGCAGTTTGCGCCATGTAAATGTGGCAATATTTTGCCCGCTCGTATTTCAGCTGCACCGAGCTATGAGACACGTATGATAACATAGATCGTTCTCGGGTCCTCATGAATATTAAATGAAACATTTAAAAATAATTTTATGCATTAGAATTAAAATTTATTCTTCTTTTATTTAATCAGATTTCACACAGACAAGGCATTATGACGTCCTTGAAACACCCATAAAGATTCCATTTTGTGTATAAAATAGTCAATGAGGCTCGGGTATTATGTTAGACCACACACGTGCTGTGAGATACCCAATGCTTCGTAACATTAGAAGCTGCTGCATTTACAGAATGATGGATTACTTTACTTTGTCGCATTAAATTTGTGCTGTGATTTTTTAGGGGAAAGCACTTACCCTTTAGCTCAGTATGTATCAATTTCTTACTTTTTATCAATCTGTTGAACCTCTGTTAAGCAGAGCTTCTCTTTTGTTTCGCCCATCAAGCGACTGACTTTCCGCTGTCAAAGGCAGTGATCAAATGCTAATAGTAGTACTCCAACTCGTCACATCAAAGTGCTGGAATGATTTATCAGTATGCGAGAGAAAATGAGTTACAGGCCAGGGTGGTATAGCTATAAGAAATGAGAAGACAGGTTTCCCGGGACCTATGGTTTAGTATTGTGTGGATTCAGCATGCAGTCCATCAACGCACAGCATATACTGAATGGTATTTCAATGGAACAGGTGCCGGATGTACAAACAGATCTACCTCGGTTACATGTAATTTCAGTGACAGGATCAACCCACATTACAGATATCATTATCCTTATTACCTTTTCATAATGGAAATCACTTAAAAAACTACTACAACACCGGAGTTGGACGTTTGCATTGTTTTGGTACTTCTACTCGATTCCAAATTATCATTTCGACATAAATTGGTTTTCTTCAGAAGATTTTATTGACACTTTTACTCGCAATGAGAAATTCCAAAGTGCACACCTAAGTAAAAATGTTTGATCGTCCAGTGTTCGTACATTTAATTCTCTGCAGAAGCACATTGTATTCTCCATGATAAGTTTAGTAATCTCGGAAATTTTTACTTACGGGTAAATTAGCCGCGTTATCGTGAGTAAAATATTTTCCTTAAATGCAAATGCAACAACAGAAACGAATATCTGTCCATTTAGATATGGCGGGGCATAAACAACACTTTTAACGTCAGGTACGCTGATAAAATGAAAACCGAGACGCTAGAGTCTCGCGAGATCAAAGAGGATTGACGATAAACAATACCACAATATTCGTGTTCCTGTCTGCGTTTGTCACATAAGTCTTTCCACAGGTTCTGCCCCACACGACACTTTTGACAGTTGCACAGGTAACGTCGTAATTTCACGCTTCTACGGACCCGCTCTGAAAAGGGGGAAACAAGAGCTTTTAAATTTATTAAGAGGCTATAAATAGATCTCGTTGCTTTTAAACTGTGTGCTGTCTTTTCAATGATTTTTATGATCAATAAATTGTGGTGTCAGATTTAAGATGACTTGAAGTTTTAAACAACTCATTTGAAATATTGTTGATGTCCTGCGCTTTGATATATTGTTCTGGGTGTAAGACTCTCCAGTGAAATGCAAACATTGTCAAACTACGAGCAAAGTAAATATACATAGTTGTAGCGACACATACATCGCCTTACTGGCGGATATACATGTATAATAAAGTTAAGACCAATCTCAATTTAAAAAAAAACAAGTGAGCATAGAGAGAAGAGCTTTTCAGTTTAAGATATTTTCGTATTATACCAATAGTATTTCAATAATTATAGTGAAGTATCAGAACTTTTGAAAACAACTATTTTCATATATTCAAAGACGCTAAATAAATACAGACCTTTTTACAGGGTAGGGGTTGTGTGGAATTGGACATCGATGAATGTCGTGTCAAATATTGAGTTTAAGCTTTTGTTAGAAAAGTGAAATACTTTATTGCACAGTATGCGGGGTGTCTACCGATCTACCGATGACCCTTTTGTTTTGTTTTTTTTTGGGGGGGGGGGGTTAAAATGTTATTTTATCGCCGCTACCTTCATAGGAAAGAAACAGCGTAATAATTGATTGACCTAGGAGTCTTGCTATGTATAGACAAAAACAGATTCATTATTTGTTCATGTATAATGATACATTCATATTTCAGAATATCTCATGCACGAATGGATTGAAAGTTTTAAGACCTATATTCCAGATATATAAAGCTATAAAAATGCAAGATCAGAGAAATTCTAAAGAATGATATAATATATAATTAAAATATCAGCCTAGACGAATTTGTATCAACGAAAATTCTGTATTGTATTTTTCCATCTTGGACACTGACTTCATAGGGTTCATTGAAAATCAGAAACCTGTGTCGTGTATCTTGATCCGAGACGATATGTCGAGATCAAACAAGGTAACCACAGAGATACAAATTTATAGACGGGCGGAGGCAGCGGCTTCTTTACAGTGTATTCGGACCATAATTAAACCGAAAATAAAATCAAACAAGGAATTAAGTTACATGCAATTATCATATACCCGTAGGGCTTTGGCACTTATAAACTTTGAATAAATACGATCAATGATGACATCCTAAATCATGAACGCTTTTGTAAAGGTGGGCCATACGAGATGGTATTGTTACAGAGTCTGTTGACGACTGTGGTACTCAGCACTCTTGTATATGATCAATGTCATGTTATGTGTTGATACCGGCGCAGTATCCAGTGTGTGGCCCTGTCTCAAGTAGATTTATGTCAGGGTACGAAATCCAAGCTACAGTCTTTATATATTTAATTACCTTTCATGATTCTGCATTGTTATTTATAGTTTCAAACCAAGAAATCGTGACCTGGTATTACACATTTTTGTTTGTTCAACAGAGAGTCCAGAAGTGGGACATAGAGGGTTAACTGATTTATATAAAGATTTTCTAAAAATTGTACATTTTTACAACTATCTAGCGTCGCCTGTTAATTTTGTTGTTTTTTTTTTTATCTACATACATTCACCTTTCCTTTAAAGGCCTTTTTCTGGCAAATAAAGCAAAATTTTCTAAGACTTTTAAATTCAACTGGATGTTTCATTCGACAGCACAATAAATAAGTACCCTTAGTTGGAACCTGGAATGTTTGATTATGTTTACATTTTTCTGATAGGTTCACTGGATGTACAACTCTGAAATTCAGAATTTATCTAAAGTTAATATTTTTTGTAAAGGACTCTCAAATTCGCCTTCAAACAATGTGATAATGAGGCAAAAAAAAAAAAAGGATTTTGTAATCATTACATTCAAAGATTCTTTTTTTATACCAATATTCAAAATGTATATAATATAACTTCTCCTTGTAGTTAAATTGAGTATCTGCATTTTTCTTAAAACTATTCAAAATGAAAGCTTGTAAATGTTGCATAAAGGTAGCCAAATATAAATGTTTTCACGATGCTCACATTTTTATTCTATATGATGTGTCCTTTGAAGTTGTTTTAATTGTCCACTTTCAAAGAACATATAAATGATACATTATTTCTTGTTTTGGAATATTAGAAAAAACGCACTCCTCTTAGCATGCTTAGAATATGCATAAGATATGCAAAATAACTTTTTCCATCATAAGTATTTTTATAATTAAACGATTTCACTTGAACTTTACATTCTCTATAAGGACATTTCATTTTGATAAATAGAACTGTATTGAACTTTTTTAATGAAATCGAGTCGTTTTGACATTCTTCTGCATTTTCGTGTCATTTACTTACTGTATTCAGAACATTCAAGTCTGTGAAAATGACATAAGTAATAATTCTCATAGAGGTTTGAGACATAAAGAAACTCATCAATAATTAAACGGGAAATCTACGTTGCACCAACGCATGGAATACGGTTAATCAATTACTCTAGAAAGATGGTAAATACCTACATATAAGATTCAATTAAGATTTAAAGTGGGACTAAAACTCGAAAAATGTATTGTCCCTATAGGTGTCGCTGTGATTGGAAACACACATACCAGCTTGCTATGTCCTTTATACCGCTTAGAAAAATTGTCTCGCCATGCTTAGGAAGATTTTGTCTTCTACTTTTTATCTCAGATTCGATATAAAAATATAAATTCTGCTTTTATAGGAAATAATTATTAAGAGTAAAGAAAACAGTAACCCTGTAATGTGTTTAATGGTTAACTTTGTAAGATATAAACGAATAATTAGGATGTCTTATTAATGCCAAATTTTGAATATAAAAAGAGTCCCTCGCTTAAACAAATGTGTATATCATGTTCTCCCAGGTTTCTTTGATTTTGAAATAAAACATATGTTTAAAAGACTTGTGCTGTTCTTTATTTACTTCCTTTAGACCGTGTTTTGGAATTCATCAGGAAGTTGTCATTTAGAAAACGAAATGAATAGTTTTGTGTTATTTTCATCTTTGGGGTGAATTTGAAATTAAAGAAAAATGGCAACTGCAAAGGACATGCGTGAGTTTTTCATTACTCATGCCGAGTGATTGATGATGTTTTTCTCTCTGTTGTCATCTTTTGAAGTCCAGGGTTATAAATATTTTACAAAATAAACCGAAAAAGCTAAAAGACCATTAAAATTGTGTAGAATATGCTTATTATCAAACTTTTGAAGATCCCAGTTTTTATTTTGATTAAACGGGTCTGGTTGAAATGTTATTGACATTGCTGTATGCATAAAGACATTTTGCGTTCTTTCCTTGAAAATTTCACGCTGTAAGGTTCTACAGGAAACTTTGAGAATGACTAAAACTCTCAAAACCTAAGTTAAACTGTTGTTTTCGGATGAGGCCTTGTAGAAATTGTATAGTTTTCTTTTTTCCTTTATTTGTGTGCAATATATCAGATTTATCGTTCATATTCGATATAGTGGGATCTTAATATTGCATCAGACACTTATTTAGGAGGGTTTGACTTAGATTGTTTTTCACTGTAGTTCATCTCCCCGTTCGAGGAATACTCAATTTTGTTCTTATTTATACTATGCCACGGAGAACTTTAATTGGATATTGCATATCATAAAACTGTGTGTAAATATTAGAAATAAAGTACGGTCCACTTATGAAGTAGGTGGCAATTTCAAGAATCCTCATAGGCCAAATCTTCCATCCTCACCGCGGCATTTGTGATGTCCCTGAATAAAATTAGAGAAAGGTTCTTGGTC
>JACSZP010017667.1:2106-13831 GCA_016161895.1 Pinna nobilis | reverse complement strand
ATATATAAAGACAATCAAAAATTGAGAATGTTTTATTCCAAACTTTATCGCATTCATCACAATATGTATATGAGCATTCATACAGTGTAAGTACATCATGACCATTCATTCTTTATTTCATACCGAGAAAAAAAATGGAGTATCCCATAACAAATTATTCTTAACATAAATAAACACATCTCGAAAGCAAATATTTTAGATTCACAACTTAAGGACATGAGAATACAATACATAAAGCTTGATACTTCACTTAATTTGTAAACATCCATTAATTCATAAACTTATGCATAAACGTTCATATTTTTTTTTTTTTTTTTGCATATTTCGTTAGAAATGAAAAACAAAGACGCGAACACAAATAAGTGATAAAACTGTGGAGTATCTTTAAACGTGATGAATGAATCAAACAACAACCTAGAAAACAATACTTTAAATTCTTGGTAATACTTCAGAAAATAATTATGTGTAATTATATTCCCTTCTTTGTCAACAAGCTGTTTCCTTCAGTTCAAAAGTACCCAAGCAGTTCCTTACAAAGAACAAAATTTACGGAAAAAATATGTAGTAAAGAAATGGACGATGGTAAGGGAGTGTTTCTCTTGAACATAAAATAAACTACAATTCCCCTCTGGTTTGACCAACAGGAAAACAAAACCTAAATCTAGATTCAGTAGGAATCATACATTTAATTTGTCACTGCATTGGTAAAGATTTTATGGATAGGTCATGTTTTTTTCAGCATATTATTATTATAAACCTAACCCAAATAATCTAACTGCAATCAGGGTAACATGGCTTATTTATGTAAATCATTAAGTTCAAAAGACGGAGCTAGAATTTGCCATGTAACTTGTAAAAAAAAAATCGGCAAGACATTGAATGCAAAATCTCATTTCATTTGGCATGATATTTTTAATGACAAATGTCCAAAATTGCGATTTTCAAAGCATTTTTTCTACAGGTTGGCAAACAAACTTGATATTCTTCAGAAAATGTTCATCCTTAGTTAATAATAATAATAATAATGAGTGGTCCAGTGGTATTACAAGAGAAGATTGATATGGAAAAGTGATCGATGAAAAGAAAGGAAAGAAATTCTAGAGTGATATCCATATTTGTTGTACGTTCTTTCCAATATTGAATAAAAATAAATTATTTAAGCCCTTCAGATTCATCCTAGTAGGAAAAAAATCCTTTGGCAAAATAGATATATAAAAGAAAATTCTAATGATCATAACTTCGAACTAAAATACAGATACATTGCTTCTTGTTTACATTCATTCTTAGAAAATAAATTGATGATTACATGTACTACACAAATCGTTTTAAGTATTTCCAAAACATATAGAAGAAATAAACTAATGCAATCCATCAATATATATATATATATTAAGTACTTATGAAAACTTATGAAAAAGGGATGGTAAAATAGCAACATAATGAAAAGAAAACAAAACAACAACAACAACAACAAGAACTTAAAATGGAACCTCGCCTAAAGACCACCTCACTTAGGTGACAATATAGCATTCAAAACCATTGAAATTCACTTGCTTAGAGTGGCTGTATTGTTGTTCTAACGTCCCACTCAAATACCTTTCACTTATATGGTGATGTCCGGAAATTGGTACCTTTTCTATGCTTTGACCTGTGATATCACCTAACGAATCAGATAAATTTTTCTCTTTTCTTTTCATTATAGTTATTATTATGTTCATTTTTACCCCAACCAACCCCATCTTAAATATGGAAATGTCTACGTATGCCTGTAAAGGGTTTCAATGTTTTAGCCGAAGCATAGTTCTTAGGACCATTGAGTGGTGAAAGATCTTTAAAACATGCCTGTCTTCTTGGACACTAAGTTGTTATTGTTTCATTTAAGTTCACAAAGGCAGTCTGAATACAAATGTTCCGCTATGACTTGTATTAAATCTGAAATAAATGAAATGAGGAGTAAATCACACATAACCCACCAACCAACCAATATAGTATGTCAGGGAATGAGAGAATGAAAACTTCACAAAACACCAGGAAGAAAGTTAAGGCTTAATAAAAACCCAAATCACCTCCCCATCACCCTGAATATACAATTTGTGACAAAAAAAAGTAATGGTTAGCAAAAAAGGGTTACAGAAAAGCTACCAATATGAAGAATGAAAAATGTCATCACCTTTATTATGATATAAAGAGTCTGGTTCTGGATTTCAGTTGCATTGGTTTTGTTCATGTTCCTACTCAATCTCAAACCATACTACATATCATTATTTATAATAACAAGAATTACAGCAAGAACAGCGCTCATAAGTCATCTGCATTTCTATACCCTAATATGGCTCCTTTTGTTACATTCAAAGTTCACAATCCTTCTCAATACAATTTTTATGCACATTCTGTACTGTTATACACAAATTTTTCAAATAAACCTTAATTTAACAAAAAAAAAATTGGAACATCCTTTAAGGCATACATCTGTTAGAAGAATTTTTTCTTCTCTAACACAGGCAGTATAGACCAGTTACATCGTCTCTTTGATATGTACTGTAGAAGTTTTTATTTCCTCACATGTATTTACTAATATATACAGTTGAATCTCAAAAACTCGAAGTGTTTGGTTCCAATGATAAACTTAAGAGTTTTCCAGAGTTCGTGTTTTCAAAAATACGATTACTCTCCAGCTGAACGCTATTCCGCCACCCCCCCCCCNNGTGTATGTGTGTGGCATGAATATTTATGTATGTCAACACCTACTGGTATCCCCCAAAACTCTCTTATTCACTCTCTTTCTCGGACACTGTTCTCATCACTCATCATTTGGGTAAATATTCTGTAATAATTTAACATTGTAATCATTTTTTAATACTAAATAAACGTGTGGTAATTACAATGTCTGACATAATTGAGATGATATTTTGCCGTTGACATTCGAAAGATCGAGACTACATTTGCTTAATCTAACAAGGAAATAAATCAGG
Source organism: Pinna nobilis (assembly GCA_016161895.1). Classification (NCBI taxonomy): domain Eukaryota; kingdom Metazoa; phylum Mollusca; class Bivalvia; order Pterioida; family Pinnidae; genus Pinna; species Pinna nobilis. Next base: position 10,859 of record JACSZP010017667.1, on the reverse strand, counting down.
ACTGTACCTTTACTTCGAGAGATTGAGAACTTCAAGAGAACGATGTTCAAGTTTTCAAGATTTTACTGTATTTCCTTTTTCTTAGCAACAGATTGCAAATTTCCATAGCCATCAACAACTTGGGGCCATCAAAGTTAAACAGTAATGATATAGAAAGTGGAATTAAACAACAATACAAAATAAAAGACAGTTTTAAACATGATCTCCACAACTGGGGTAGTTTAACATAAATGCATATCGCTTTTAAAAGTTGAGAAAATTGTCAACATTTATTTTTTTCAAATGTGATCTACATGTTGTAATAATATGACTACGAAAAAGAGAAATCATCGAAAAAAAATAACAACATTGCACAGCCACGATAAGTTTTCTAATTATCAAACTTTTACTTTGTGTTCATAGGGATTTGCCCCTGACATTATGAATCCTCCTGTCATCCACACATTATTCACCATAGGGAACATCTATACATCAGAGTCTACATGAAGAAGATTTCATATACAGTGGAGTTGGTCTACAACGAAGTCACAGGGGGGTGACTTTTGACTTTGTAATAGGCACCCTTCGTTTTAAGCATCAGAATTCACTATATATATAGATAAATAGTTATTCTTTTCGGAGATTTTATTCCACTCCATTATAAGACTAAATTAGCTTTAAGCCAATTCGCTATAGATTGACTCTACTGTACATACTCAAAAGATCATAGCGTAAACATGTTTCTGCCTCTATCATGTCAATCTTTTATAACTAACTTTGTCCGAGTTCCATTAACTTGAGACAAGTATTCACTGGGATACTTCAGATTCATCATGAACTGGTGATAGATAAAATAGTACAAAAATTAATTCTGGTAGATTATAAATTTAGCACTTATATAGTATTCTTGGTTATCATATTGAATATTCAGAAACATTTTGGACTAATATTTTCCATCCTATATATACAGAAGGTGTTAAGATCGGATAAGTGTTTGAACAAATTCAGCAGTTTTCCAGACATTGATGATTGTCTGAACTACGATGTCAATTATACGTAGTATAGATACTGATAATTCATTTCAACATTTTTCATCCAGCATTCAATTTCGTGAACCTTTTAAAAATGGAATTCAATCCATCAATGACGTCACAATGAAAAGAAATCTCTCAAATCGTATTACATACAGTCGAGCCTCATTAATCCGGACGCCAATAATCCGGATGCTTCACCTTCCGGACGACATTTCCAGGGAACAAAATTTTCAGATTGCCTTGCACATTATGATATGTATGTTTCAATAATCCGGGTGCTTCATTTATCCGGACAATTTGCTTTGGAACGAAGGTGTCCAGATTAATGAGGCTCCACTGTATATGATTCATTTATAGTAGAGCCTTGCCTAGAGATCACCTCACTTAGTAGACCACTTGCAATAAAGATCATCAGAATTCGGTATGTCTCATTGCTTCATCACTTAGGAGACCACTTCTCTACTCAGAACAATTTTAGCAAGTAACTTAGGTGGTCTTAATAGTGTGGTTCCACTGTACATATTACAATAAAATAATATATCTCGGAGGATAACATTCATAGAAAGTATACGGTAGAAATTCATTTCAATTGTAGATTATAGATCAAGGATAAATCAACAGGGACCTTACTCATAAAGCAAGCAGTAATTCTGCAACTGCAAAGTTTACCAATTCTTTTACATAAAGTTTGTGGAAGTCTTACTGTGTACTCACTAAGACATAAAAAAAAAAACATTTTCTATAGCTGCAACACTCCACAAAGTTTATGCTTCTAGAATTTTTGGATTTTTTTAACGAAATTTTTTTTTGGAATTTCATGTCTCAGAATGATTCCACAAAGATGACGGATTTGATAAGATTACAAATGATTTGTGATTAAGGTTCCTGGTATTTATAATACAGGCTACTAAGACTACTGCAGTACCATATAGCTGGACAATTAATTGGCACCAAACTGATCAATACATATAATTTGTTCTATACAGTTTTTATCTAATCTATATCACAGTACATTGTCAAAAAACACAAAATATAACATGTGGAGAGTCAACTCTTACAAGTGACCATCTATACTATAAAGACATTTCTTTACCTGTCGACCGTAATATTTAAGTCAATTTGTGTTTTCAACAAAGTTAAGAATCACATCTTTAATAAGCAATAAAGAAACAGACAACAGGACCCAAGATAATAAAACTATTCTCAGACCAAATTTGTACTCATCTACAAGATTTTACTGAAATCTTGAAAATTTTCTCAATTTAAGTAATTTAAAAGTTTTTTACCATTGAATAACTCTTAATACAGCTTATAGTTTGCTATTTGTCACTCTTTACTCAGGCGAGTAAATTCTTAACTGTAAGGAAAATATTATTCTAGAATTTTTCTTATTCAAAGTCCTTAGCCCTGGTGCTTAAAAAGTCTTGTTTCCATTCAGTAAAACTTTTTGTTAGTTAACCCTTTCAACATCACAGACCGAAATAGACTGGTCCAGACAATAGAAAAGAGCATACCATTCTGATACTTGGGGTTGAAAGGGTTAGTCAATCAAATTTGGCACCCACATAGTATGATACTGTCTACTGTGATACTGACATCCTTGTATACATGTTGAGCACAATCATAGTAAGATGGCATCTTGTCGTGCTTTAGATTTATCACTTTTATGTACACAAAATTTACTTTTCTCTGAAATGGAAAATTGAGCATCAAAGCATATTTTTGCCATATATCAGTTAGCTTTCTTCAGTGTCTTTATGACAAGTCACTTTTACCGGGAAATTACAGAATGAGCCAAAAATCACTACAGAAGCTGGAATGTTTACATGTTGTTATACAATCATATCAACATTTAAACAAATTACAGTGGAACCTCAACTAAAGAGCACCTGCCTTAGGAAACCACCTCACAATAAAGACCCTCAAATTCAGTCTATCATTGCACTGTATACTATGTTATTACAACCTCACTTGGGAGACCACCTCATTTACCCTTTCAACCCCACAAACCATAATGAACTGGTCTATAACAATGGAAAAGAGCATACCATTTTGATACTTGGGGTTGAAAGGGTTAATCAGACTAGTTTTAGCCAGTCATATGGATGGTCTCAACAGTTAGGTTCCACTGTAATTCCAATGAAATTTGCGCTGTTATCCCAAGACAAAGTCTGTATGCCGTTATCCTAACACAAATTCTATCTATCACGTGCTGCTAATACTAAAGTTGACTGTACAGTCATATCTAATACATGTAAAAATCATCACAGAAAGCAGATATCCTTTACAAGGAGTTATGAGTAAACTATTCCCCTCTCCTCTCCTGAGCACTGTCCCTATGGATATGGAATGATTAACTAGACACCAGGCTCACGCCAGGATGTCCTCGTCACTGTCGTCATGATATGATCTAACAGGCTCACTGCTGCTATTGTCCAGAATATTGACCTCGTCATTGTCCGTGGCCACTGACCCCTGAAGGCCCAGGTCATCTGCTGACACAGAATGTAAGAGTTCCTCATCCTCCAAAGTATCCAGATCGGAATTTGGCAACTGGAAAAGTGACAAATAAAATGACATGAGATTGATCGATAGGAGCCTGAAAATCTGCCGAACATTAGCAAAATCAAATGGAGAAGTACCAAAGAATATTCCTTAATTTGAGTCCTAACGATTAGAATTACTGTATACACGGACATTTATGCCCGTTTTATTTTCAGCCTTTTTTGCTCTCATCAACAGTGGGCAAATTAAAAACTGAACAAAATCTAAAAAGTTATTTTTCTTGTCAATGAACAGAATTATGAGAGTTGGGGAATTTAAATAGGGGCGAAACTGTTGGCAAGTGCATTGGGTTGAAAATAACACAGGGTGAAAAATAACCCTATACACAGTATAACGGTCTCAACATGAAAAAAAAATGTTGAGGTTCGACTAGATGATGTATATGTGACAGATCTACTTTGTCTGAAATTATAGTCCTAACCTTAGCACCATTCTTACATTTACTCATCCCTCTAGTTAGGAGAATAATATCGAAACCCCAGACTGATAAGAGCTGAACTAGTGATAATAGACAAAAAGCATACTTACTGCAGAATAAGTATAACCTGTATCATCTTTCCGCATCAAACTTCTAACTTTTGTAGCAAAAGCAGCTCTGAAATATCAAAAGAAGGCAAAGTCAACCATTTTTATACATGAAATATCAGATATTGTTCCATATTGGTGTGTTTGAAGCAGGCTTACAAACTGATCTAGCTTGCTACATTAAAAGAGATTCTCCTCTTTGATGTGAAAAAATACATAGAAAACATAAATTTATTAACCATAATGTTAAAAAATGCTTGATAGCTTATAACAAATCCTCTCGTAAGAGCAATAACCAAAGTTGACCGATACACTCAATTCATTCTGTCCAGCTAATTAGCTTATTACGAGCTCGAACCTACAACTTATAATGATTTTTGAATGTCAAATAGACTGAAAAAGTTTCTTACACAATTTATAAAAAAACACTAGAAAAGAAATGCTAAAAGATATGCAAGATAAACACCAATCCCAACAAATGATAGCCATTCAAAGATGACAAATTTTCAATTTCTTAAATCTGAAGTCTCATAAATATCAACAGATTTTAACCATCCAGCAAAAGATCAGCATTTTTATCAATATTAAGCCATTCTCAAAACTAACCCAGACAAACAAATCGGCAGACCAAAACATTATGCACCAAAATCTCAGAAGTTGTTGGCATACAAATATAGTGGTAGCTGTCTTAATCGGACACTGTCCAAACCGGAATCCTGTCCAGATCGGACAAGTCTGGTGGAACGTAATTTTCTCTATTACATTCAGTTACTTAAAACTCCCTTCAAACCGGACACTGTTCATTCCGGACACCGGATATGATTTTTTACCACAATATAGCATTTGTATGGTAATTTCGCCTGAGAAAACCGGACACTTTATAAACTATTTTTCACACTTATATAATAATTTCACTTTTTATCAGGAATGTCATACGTAAATAAAATTTTATGTTATGAAGGAAATTAGAAATAAATTACCATAAATTCAAAGAACGAACTTCGAACGAAGTTCATCGGCAAAATCAGTAAAACATTGTTAGAAAGGGAGGTTGCTCTTCCACACCTAAAATTTCGATATTTCTGAAAACCGGATACCTGTCCAATATGGACAAAACATCTGTCACGGAGACTGTATGGTATGGACAGTTTCCACTGTATATACATTAATATGAACCCACTTATATTGAACTCAAATATATTGAAATCCCGCTGAATTTGATATGATTTTCACTGTCCAGCTTAATTTCTTTATTATAAATTTATCCCAATTATTTTTAAAACCGTGCTTAATTGAAACAAAATTCATTCCCTGCCAGGTTTGAATGTTTATACATGTATATATTTATACATAATTCCTATCAGATCTGATTTCATTTAGCATACCTTCTTTCTTTTTTATGGAAAACAATGAGTAGAACACATATGATGATGGCTGAGAGAAAGACTGCTACAATAGCTCCTACGGTGCCAGGCTTGGTGCCAGCACTAGGGCTGCCGGTCTTTGTACCTGCATCTACATCTAAAGGTAATGGCACAACTCTGAAAGAAAGATCACATGACATGTACACGCTAATTATCATAAGTTCCACAAGCTCAACTTAACCATGTTAGCAATTACATTACTAGTTCTACAAACTCAACTTAACAGTCAAAACTTGTTAATACTAAAAATCTCATTAAAATAAATTTTGTTTTGTTGTTGGTTGGTTGTATTGTTGCTTAATGTCCCACTCAAGTATCTTTCACTGATATGGAGACGTCACCATGTGCCGGTGAAGGGCATCAAATTTTGCCTATGCTCAGCACTTATGGCTGTAAAGCAGGGAGGAATCTTCAAGAAGCCAACCCCTACTGTAATATAGGACCTCAGTTTATACTGCCCCGTCCAACAGATTGAGACAGCCAACCGCAATGCGTCTTGGGCTTAAACCTTGACCTAAAGATCAGAAGTTGAACATTCTAGCCACTAGGCCACTGAGGCCCCACATAACATATAATCAGTTATAAGCTCTACTAGCTCAACCTGACCATGTTAGCAATTACTGCGCTAGGCCTATGTACTCAATTTAATGGTCAAAACTTGTAAATACTAAATATTAAAATCAAGGAATTTATTTTTACTTATGATCATAAGAGACCTTCTTCTTGTGAGATTGAAATTCTTGTTTAATATTCAAAGGTAATGATGTCTCAGTACATGACTTTGAGTTGAGGTACTAATTTGGTTTAAATAACATGAGTTGCTTCAATCAATAGTTGTGCGTCTTTAACTTCTTTGAGCCTAGCAGTAAATCTACCTTTTTCATATGATTACTTCAATCATGGGTTATTTTAAAAATTTTAAAAACATGAACTTACACAGCTGGTTTTAGACAGGCAACTGGTGTCTCCCATATAAACAGATATGTACAATCTCTTGTCTCATCAATGAAGACAGGTTTTCCCTGGAAAACAATTTGTATATGATTACTTTCATAATTAATTTGAAATGAACAGGAAAATCGTGTTAAAATTGTTTTCAAACTTAAGAGAGAACTGTTCGAGGAATTAAACATCCAAGCACATTTGCGGAAATTATCAAGAAGTTCATGCTTGTTTTACCAAAATCTGATTAAAATCTTAATTTCTAATGCTCGCAAATTTTCTTATGTGTCCTCAAAGGTATGTTCTCATTGAAATTGTATCACTACTTTATCCTTGTTATGGAATACATATCCAACAATTCATTGGTTGGTTGGGTTGTTGTTTAAACATCCATTCCAGAGTCTTATATGGCGATATCACCTATGCTGGTGAAGTGCAACACATTTGACCTATGCTTGTCACTTATGGCTATTGAGCAATGAGGGTTCTTTAACCCTTTCAACACCACAGACTGAAATGGACTGATCTAAGACAATAGAAAAGAGCATACCATTCTGATACTTGGGGGTGAAAGGGTAAGTGTGCCAACACTTACAGTGACATGGAATAGGCAGGGCCAACAGCAGCGTGGCACAGATTTGAACGAACAACCTCAAGATTAGAAAGCCAACACGCTAACCATTGGGTCGTGGAAGCCCCTCATGCCTGTTGTAACAAAATCTGATAAAAATTTTCTAAATGCTCCCATTCATGTCAAATGTCCATCAAGCTCACAGGGTCATGACGTAACTCTTGCTATGGAATACTTATCTAAAGCACATACCTGTTGTGTGTTACAGTGAAGCTGAAGTGTGCTGGATATCACCTTAGCACTGTCCTTATCACAGGGTGTGGAGGTGGCAAACACAACTTCAAACATGTCATCTGAAAATTAGGAATTAGGAAAGACAACATGAAAAATGATATGCACCAGAAACTAGAAATGAAACATTTCTATAAGACACAAAAGACGTCCCTGTCTCTGGATATTATTCTTGTATGCTACTAAAAAGAATACAAAGATGAAGTCAACGTACTGTCATTTTCAGTTTTTTTTGTTTTTTTTGGAAAAGTCAGTCTTATGGACATAGAAGTCTCCTTTATGTCTTTAAATATCATGAAAAATATGAAACCTGTAGATCCAAAATTGTGGCAACGGTCAGTAAACAATGAATCTTTACTTGAACAAACAGATGAAGGGACATATGGACAGAGAGACAAATGCCAGAGTGAACAGAGGAGTATAATGATACCTCCCCATCCACCAATAACTTGTTGCAGTAGCTTATAAAAAGCAAACCTTTCATCAGAATTTGACGATGAGATATTAGATTAAATTTGTTGTTTAAAAAAGTCCAACTCAAGAACCATTCATTCATATGGATACACTACCAATTGCTGATGAATGTGGCTTAAAGTTTGACATATGCCCAGTAATTTGACCATTGGTGTAGTGTGGGTCCTTCAATATGCCAACACCTCCTATTATAAAGATATCATTTCTTACTGTCTTATCTAAAAAGCACAAAGGCCAGTCCCATCCATAAAGGCTCAAGCCCATGACCTCATGATCTGAAGGCTCTGAATACTTCAACAGGGACCTTTGATGGCTTTCTTCAAGATGGGTGCAAACTCATGAGAATGATTTTTACTAAAGCATCAAACGTACAAAGTCATGTTTCTGCATGGTTGAACATTTTTTTTTTTCTACAAGAGCATATTTTCCATTCATTGCCCTGATAGTAGGGAGACATGAGAATTTATTTACCTATCACAAGTCATATTTCCTGCAGGCAAAGATTAAGAACATGACTTGTCAAAGACAATAGATTGGTCGATTGTATTGCTGTTTAACGTCCCACTCAAGAATCTTTCAATGATATGGCGATGTCACTGTGCCGGTGAAGGGCAACAATTTTTGCCTATGCTTGCCACTTATGGCCGTAGAGAAGGGAGGGCTCTTTAACATCCCAACACCTACTGTAACACGGGACCTCTATTTATACTGTCTTATTCGAAGGACAGGGACGGCTAACCGTACCTTGACTGGGGCTCCATTCCTGGACCCTATGTTGAAAGTCAAAAACGCTTACCACTAGGCCAAAGCAGCCCCACTTGTCGAAGGTTGTTGTTGCATTGTTGTTTAACATCCGGCTCAAGAATATTTCACACATATGGAGACGTCACCGTGTGCCTGTGAAGGGCAACAAATTTTGCCTGTGCTCGGCACTGCCTGCCGTAGAGC
>JACSZP010017665.1:0-11260 GCA_016161895.1 Pinna nobilis | reverse complement strand
AGTCTTTCGATTCGCGGTCGAACACGCTAACCACTCGGCCACGGAGGCCCCTTGTCTACCATGTATCATATTATGTACAGTGGGTGTTACGTGACATAACATTTTGTACAGCAGTTTCCTTTGTGCATGATGTTACGTTATATCACATTTTGTACAATAGCCCTTACGATGCTGTTACGTGACAGTGAAGTACTAGTCGTTGTTTTGTGTACTATCTGTAAAATATTTGTCTCTGTGGTGACATTTCGTGACATGACATTCTATAGTTATTTTTTTTTTTTTGATGTTTCGTAATATGAACATATCCGTATGAGTGAAAGATTCTTGATTGAGACGTTAAATAAAAGTACAATGCAACACATGACATTAAATTCTGTAAAGCAGTATATCTATGTATTTCATGTAATGTACTCACAAGACCAACTTACTACACAGGTCTAGACGGAAATGTTTATGTCAATTTTGTTCTCTATGCGAATTCGTATTTAATGATGATTTACTGAAAACGGAAAATAAAGGGAATTTCCTTAAACGTTTTTTCCATTGTGTTGAGTATCCTACTATACGCTCTAATCACGTGACAAGGTTCAGCGGTTTATTAATCATCCACTCGAGACGAAGTTTTGTCATGTAAATATTTATAGGAAAACCCAACTGTCTTACAGAAATTCAGCATATGCATTGATTGTAGCCCAATGTAAAGTCGTTCAAACTGCTTTATAATAATGCATCAAGAATCAATGTTAAGGTGAGCAATTTTATATTTGTACTCCTCATACTTTATCAGGAAATGTGATGTGAACTCTTTATACAGTACCTCTGCTTACGACCATGAGGTCTTGAGTTCAAACGTCGGCTTAGGCTCGAGTTCCTTTCCTTCGATTTTACAGGGATTACCGTTTTCTAGTTAGATCATGAGCTTATTACTTTTCCAACCGAAATCGACATTTTACCGAATTCTTCGGGTTTTCGTGGAACATTTGCGACGGATGTGGCATGTCAACAGGGGACGCAGACTCCCTCCGGACACGTGGTCCCGTCCCGTTAGGAATGTGCATTTTCTCTACGTTGATTGTTCTTGACCTGTCATATTTTTAGGACTCGGATTTTCAAATTGCCTTTGTTACTTATCTAATTTCACTTCAACGGAAACTCCTAAAACCGAGGATCCCTGTTCCAATGGCTGCTCGCATGTAGAAGATCCTTCACTGCCAGTAATGTGGCGTATGGTTAAATAGATATCGCCTTTCACCAGCATTTGGTAACATCTCTAGGATAATGGAATATTCTAGTTACATTAAGTAACATCACCAATAAACATCATCAATGATATTGAACGATTTCACTCAGATTTTTAAATAAAGTAGACAACACTTTCCTACGGCATTTTGCTTGAAGATATGCTAAAATTATGTTCTTTATCCCCAAAAGTATCATATTTCATATCTTAAAATATATCAATAATTTGATGACGGTGAATCATGATGTTTTATTAAAACTAATTCTGCTTTCGTTTTAACTGGACTTGAAGACAACGGGAATAGAGCTTGATACAGAGCATATTTTCATAACATCATATGTCATCTTATACTGTAGATCCAGAAATTTTCGCGGAACCTTATTTTGGCGAATAGATTGCTCTGTAATTATTCACGGCACTATATTTTCGTGCGTGAATGCTAAGTATGTTAAGTTATGTTGCATGGTGCATGTTAATGTAGTGTTAGTAATTTTACACATTTAATTGTATTAATGTCGTAGACAGTGTCTTTTTCTAGTGTCGTCACAGTAAATTTAGCAAGAACTTTTTTTTGCGAGTTAGTGCTCTCGCGTAACTACGCGATAATAAAATTCTCGCGAATAAAACTGGATTTACAGTATTACACATACAGAAATATTAGAGGCTATCGTTTCAAGTGACATCTGAAACATTTATCTTAAACAATATTTAAAATATCTGATTTGATGTTATATTCATCTTTATTTAACTTCTTTTTTCAAGTTTTTAAGAATAAACTTTATTCATAGTGGTTGCTATTTGTTTTCGTTCCTTTCAGGTATGAATATTTAACGGCAATTCTTTGACAAAAATTTCATCTAACATTTTACAATGCTTTGGCTTAACCTCGAACATATATTTTTATTCTCCTAGGTTGAGATGATGCTGTGCGGTGCTGTTAGAGCTATTTTTGTTTTGCCCGTCACTGCTGGAAATGTGACAAGGATAGAGGGCGACACCCCAAAACACGACGGCAGAATTTCAGTATGTCTGATAGGAGTTATCCTTCTTGCCATCATATTTGCTTTCATTTTTGTCTTGGATAGTAAGGAGACTCATTTTTTTAGGAGCACAGAACTAAAATGCATCATGATAGTTCTCAGTCTATTGAGTGTGGCGTCCATTGTATATCTATCAGTCATCGGATTCCGGCGCATTTCAAATGGAAGCATGGACAAGAGATCAACAAAGGACCGTGCTGCAAGACTTAACATCATTTTTCTGTGGGTCTTTGGAATTTGTTTACTTATCAACAGCAGTCTGAACATTATTTCTGGCTCTGAAGTCAGTTGTACTTTAGCGCACAGTACTGTAGATAAAGTCTATTTCTCTTGTCTGTTTATATCCGTTCTGTTTCAGCTTTTATTCATACTTTGTTACAACAAGTATCAGTTTCCGCTGGAGATTCTAGTTCACTATTGTATGGTGATACTATGCACGTTTAACATGTCCATCTGGTTTTATGACGTCACCGGTGAGTTGTTTGAGCAGACAAACTCTACTGATGTCTTATCAACCGGAAATTTCTCTGGGTGCGAATTTGAAAAGGTTATAAAAAAGTTGAAACCTATTCTCTCTCCCGCAGTACTAGAAAACTTTCTGATGTCCGTGAGTTTCCTGTTCGTGATGTGGGATCCTAACAGGACACAAGAGGAACAGGGGAGAAGAGCAATGGTGCCCACTGGATACGGCTCAATTACAAGAAGTAGATCATCGACTGAAATGTCCAGTGTTTCTATTGGCGTAGATCTAAAGTTTTCAACAACTCTTTTAGGTGGTTTCACGTTGGTTACGATAACATCTATTGGCTACATCATATATACCACGGAAAACACCCTTGAATTTTACGAAGGACTGGAGATATTTCAGAGTGTGTTCAAAATGATATGGACGCTATCTCTTCTTGTTGCCTTTTATCAACTGTCCACCCAGTGTTGCCCAAAGCGAGAATCGGAATCTCTCAAAGTTGGTGACTTTATCTTGATTTTTAGTGCATTTGGACTTATGCTTTTTCATCAGTTTGGACTATTGTCTGGGTTTCCAACAGAAGTTGGGATATACGTTGTTATTGATAACATATTCAACATCTGTATCGTATACTTACAAACAGTATTCATTCTGCAGTGCGAACGCTACCAGAGGAAGGATGATTATGGCGGTAATTGGCCTATAACGAACATATGTATTTTGCTGTCTCTGTTGAATGGCGGATATTGGTTCATCGATAGCTTTTTCCACACAGCACACCCCGAATTGTTTATTGTACAATCCGCGTTCTACAGTCCCCGGCTTTGGAACATCATAATTCGGACCGTTTTTCCTCTTGGTATATTCTATCGGTTTCATTCCGCTACGATTTTATTTTCAATCTATAGTAGATTTAAAGTTACAAATACAAAATAAACTGATAGTACTTAAACTGAACGTTATCAACCTGCCAAGCCATATTAGACTGGTCGAGACAATAGAAACGAACATTCCATTACGATTCATAGGACTGAAAGGGTTAAAGACCATTAGAAATCCGGATCCAGAAAATTGAAAAGAAATAGAGGGACATACAATTTTACTCCTAAGAACTCAATATTTTATCTTTTCATGGTTATCTTCTTGCAACTTTAGCAAATGTTATATTGAAAAAAGTATTACATGTATTTCTGTTTAGACAGATGCGCACGGCGGATTAGTTTTCCTAATGTGGTTTCCGGTAACAAAGTAGTGTAACTGCTCTAATCCTAATTGCATTGGTTTTCTTTAATTTTACTTCCATTTAACTGGAAAATGTAATACCACTTTAATGACTAAATACCCAGCCTCTCATCTTTTTCCATTATTTTTAATGCACTACGGACAACGAGTTATCGCTCAATATGGGAATGTTATTGTTGTTGCATTTTTGTTTAACGTCCCACTCAAGAATATTTCACTCATATGGAGACGTCACCGTGTGCCGATGAAGGGCGACAAATTTTGCCTGTGCACGGCACTGCTGGCCGTAGAGCATGGAGGGTTCTTTAACGTGCCAACACCTACTGTGACACGGGACCTCGATTTTTACTGTCTCATCCGAAAGACAGGGACGGCCAACCGCGGTTATATGGGAATGCAGTACACAATATCCCAGGAAATAAATATGTTCAATACCTTTATATGTAAACAAATTATGATTACCCTAGTATCGCAAAATAGTATCGACAAAATTAACAGTTACCTCGGACCAGTCTTCTGACCGTGCCGAAAAAGAAAGTTGCACAAAGTATTAAGATTGTAGAAGGATATTACATAAAACATTTATTGTCAACTTTTCGGAAATTCTGTGGTACCATAATGACATAGTTCGCAATAAAAAAGCTACACTGCATGGAATATTGAATTACGTGTTCGACTGTAATTTTCGAATCGTCTCTACCGATTTCGACGGGAATTCGTTTCTCAAATAAATAATCTGAATTTGACTGTGGCTGGTAAGCAGGGGAGGCAGTCTCCTCCTTGGCACCTGATCCCACCACTGGGTTTTCAGATGTCCATGTTTGTTCGATATCCAAATTTGTATATTGCTTTCATATTCTTCCGACGAATGATACCTTGGTAAATGTGGTTTTCATACACCTTTACACGTATAAGGCTATCAGTCCTTAGGAGATATAATATATGCTATGCAAATCTATTTGTAGCGAATATTGGACAATCACAGACCTCTGAAAATCAATCTGGGATCAGTGTTTAACCGTCTTTTTATGCATTTGTAATACGTTTAATGTAAGTGACTTGTCTTTTGACACTAGCATCCTCCTGCTTGATATTCTTACATGCAGAGTCCATTGAAGGGCAAATTCTGGTCTTTGCTTGATACTTATGATCATTACGCAGTGAAGGGTCTCTATTGTGCCATTAACTGCTGTAGTATGGAGCCTAGCGTCCAATCCGAAAACCTATCATTCTCTTTTTAAATTGTAGAGGGTTTGCCGAAGAAACAGCAGCTACCCACAGAACGTAGGTCTATCACAGTCCGGATTCGTATCCTGCTCTGAATACAACACAAGTTACTGATAAAATCTTATAATCTACTCAATGTGTATTATTCTTGTCCTGCAATCACAGAACACAAACGTAGTATTCGATCGCTTTCAAAATTTTAATTTCAATCATTGTCTGTTTGTGATCCTGCCATAGCTCTCTCGTATTGAGTTTTTGGAACCAAAGTTCTAGGCTTCGATAAGCGGCAGCGGTACAATATTTTCCTTCCATGATATAATATAAACCAAGGTCTAGTATCATATACGCACAGGATAAAATCCTTAGCACATATTAACATTGCTGAAGCCTTTATAAGCTTAATGTCGTCACGATATGATGTAAAATGGGAGAGCCGTGACCTTGTGGTTAGTGTATTTGCTTTGTGATCGTGAGGCCATGGGGTCGAACCTGCGCCACGCCATGTTCCTGCATATCAGATTAGACAGTTAAAAATAAGGTTCTGTGTCAAAGTACGCATCGGCACGTTAAAGAACCCACTCTGCTTTAGGTGCCGAGCATATGTCAAATTTGTCGCCTTTCATCGGCACACTGTGAAGTTTCTATATAAATGAGAGATTTTTGAATTGGGCGTAAAACAACAACACAATTAACCAACTTAAATAAGGGTGTGGCGTGACGTAACAACTAATACAACGATTACAAAAGCAGATCTACTATTCCTTTAGGTTTTTAATACATTCGTATATTAATGCATCATAGGAAATGTAGCAAAAAGATATCAATGTTGTGCTTTGATTTTAGTCATTCAAATAAGTGATACACATTTCTGGCTGATTGACACCTTATCGTTCTTGTTTACGTAATCAGCAGAGGAGAGGAAATTGTGTGACGTCACATCCAGTTTTGTCATCTAACCGTGTCCATCGATTCTCCCAACTGACTGCGATAGGGTCAATAATTCTCTGTTTATTTTTTCCGTATAAACTTTAAGTGAATCGAGAATTCAAGAGTTAGTCACCTGAAAGAATAAAAGTAAATGTCGGTACTAAGTCATATGAGTTTTCTTGCAAACGACATGTCAAAAGTTTTCTGGATTTTCTGAGATAGAATAGAAAATAATAAATCAATAACAAAAGTTGCGACAGGAATTCGTCGTACTTTCAATGAGATTTTTGGGATCACTTTCATTAAAGAGTTTAAAAAAACACACTTTGAGCTGTTTGTATTTAGAATTTAAAAAAATATTGATAAAACGGTCCCACCTCTCATAATTTGGTATTCTCTATCACGGGTTCTTCGACCTGAAATAAAATGAAATAAAACGATATTATACAATAGTACATATTAAAGGTTTGCTGTTTTATTCATGACGTATCTAACTAATATCAAACAAGACGATGTGTGCCGTTCGTGGAACAGAAGTTGCTTATCCTTCCGGGGCATCTGAGCTTGCCCCTTGTTTTTATGGGGGTCGTGTTTCTGTATCTATCGTTTATTTGTTGCTGTATGACTTATTATTTGCAGTATTGCCTCTCTTTTCACTATGGTGTTGTCCGTCGTTTTATCATTGATTATTGATTGCCCTCCTGTTAATCTCCCCCTTTTAGTCCGGCTGTTAATCAATAATTCGGGCAATAAAAGTTTTAATTAATTCTTGAATATTCGCTCTTCTTTAGTGATTTATGCAACAAAAAATATAAAAAAACTACAAATTCCTAATGGCTTACCTATAATGAAGTGCGACAGAAAGACGGGTGAACAGATTGTGTCCCCTACATCCCCTTACACAGATTGACTGGCAGATTTGGAAAAATACACCTCAATATTTATCGATTGCAATTTTTCATTAAGCCTGATCCGTTGATGCTATCACACCACTCTTTGATAAAGGTCACAATTTCGATTCAAATACTCATATTATTTCAGAAATCAATACCAAATCAAATGGTTAAATGAAAAGGAAAAAGTAACGAAAAATGATCGATCGGATATTTGTAACAATGAGAACAAAATAAAAAAATAGGGTAAACACGGACCCTTGGAAAAACCTAAGATGGAATCAATGGCGCTTTTCAAAAAAAATCTTACAGCTTCGCAGTTCATAAAAATTGTTGCCAGCCCATTGAGGTTCATTACCCCATTAACCTGAACATAACATATCAAATTCTTAGATGTAACGAAAGATGATGCTCCAAGATAGGCATATTACCTTATCAGACCGCAGAACCATCTAGATCCTTACTCATTCCGTGATCGCACTTCTTTTTCCAGAATGCACTTTCGCTCGTAAGTAGATTTTATTTAGTTTCTTATATTGTATGTCCTCCGGGTTTTAGGAATTTTAAATACGGAATATATGCTCCCATCCAACTTACATCGGCATTATAACTGTATACGTGATAATTTTCGCCCCGTGTTTTTCCGGCCCTCATGCACTTGCAAAAGTTTTCACTGCGTTTTAATTTCGCCCAGTCTGGTCCAAATTCTGGTCAAAATATAGTCATATGAATTTAAAGATTCGCCAAGTTTTGAATTCGCCAACTTATGATAAAAACGAAAGGAGCGAAAATAAAACGGGGGCGAAAATTTCCATGTGTACAGTATTTCAACTATTATGGAGCTTGACTGGTACATCCTGGATATAAAGCAATATACCAAATTTGCTTTGATTGTATTAATTAAGTTATAAAACAGAAACTATCAGCTCTTAAAACCATTACGTCTCTGACATTTAATTATTCAGGGTTCGAGTCTCACATATATCGAGGTTAATTACGCTGAAAGAAAATCTCTAGTCTTCTTTGCCAACAATTGCCACCTTCTTGTGACGGAAAGATTCGTATCAGGTTTGGGGAAACATTTCTCTCATCCCGGACAGAGAAATCCATCAATATACCCGTTCTGAGATATCTCTCGCATTCCGCGTGCTTATCTCGAACCCCCTGACGTCACTACCGGTAAGTCTTGACCTACATTTGACTTATTTCGTCCGCTTGAATGCAGTGTTGCACCTATATATTTACTACTTAGAATTACATTATTTGAGGGTGAGAGAAAAATAATCAACCACCACTTTGTACAGGAACAGATAAATCTCACCCTCGTGTCAAAGATTTGCAACATCCACGACTCGGCAAGCCTCGTCGTGGACTGCAAATCTTTGGCATTCGGGTGAGATTTCTCTGTCTCTGTACAAAGTGGTGATAGATTCTATTTATCTTACATCTTGAAGGCATAAGACGTACCTCTTCGTCTACATGATCTGTTGATGATGTGCCTTGATCTTCATTTTGTGTTGTATCTACTGTGTCTGCCATCGCTTTTTCTTTTGAATTTAACAGCAGACTCTGTTGGATAATTTTCTCAAGGTATCTTGCTTGCTTGTCCATTGTTGAACAAATATGATTCAGACGTTTCCCGTACTGAAGATCAAAGTTATCCTGAAACAAAAATGCATTAATTTGAGTTTTCCTTTACAAAATAGTCCCGATTATTTTGCAGAATTGTACGAATGTCTATACATGAACTGCAACTGGCACTTAAAATTTTCTTAAATGCATGTATCTGCAAATATGGCAATTAATAAGCAAAAACAAACAATCGCAGAGAATGTCAATTCTACTAGTCACTCGAGGGATTGTTTTTAGATAGGTTTTGTACATATTCCATATAAATAATATCTTTTCTATATCTTGTGCAAAAGCCATTTTGAATACGCAATTTTTGTTTATAACAATGACAAACATCCATACATTATAATTCCCCACCTGATTCGGAAAATAAGAAAATAAGTGAATATGAAATCAACCCACCCCCCAAAACTATATTGTGTCATTATTCCTGAAATAGAGATTATCAAAGACATAATAAATAACTTGTGTACCCTATAACCTCTCTGGTTATTTATAATCTATTTTCTTTGCCAAAATTTATTAATCGCGTACTGAACGACGATCTCAAAATATTATATTCGTGCTCATTTCACAGTTCCTAGAAGAGAAGTGCTGTGTCAATATTGAGTTACAATTTTTATAATATACAACGTCTCTCACGTTCAGAGAGCGCACGAGAGCGGACTTATCATGCCTTACTTCCTTGTGCAACACTGATTAATGTTTGATTTGATCTTGGTGGTTAAATTTCTAGCTTCTGTTCTCGTAAATAACAACTTTAGGCAGTTCCGGTGTATATGCCACATTGCTGGAGGTCTACGTTAGATGTGAAGATTTCACAAGACTTCGAGATTAATTTCACAATATCAATTAAGAATTCCACTTCCTTACTTTGAAAGTTAACAGTTAATAAGTACATGAATCACATGACAAGTAAAAGAATAAAAGGGTAAAACAAACATTGCGGTATCATTGTACGGTACGACAGGAGAGAAGAAACGTTTCACGTGCGATGATTGATCATTTTATGACACGGAGACACATTTCCTGCATAAAATTGAAGACGTAACAAATTATATTCGAAAATCGAAGTATTGAATATATGACACGTCTAGAGTAATAACCGTCTAAACAAGGAAAACAAATACAAATTCCTAATGGGATGGTATCTGGTGGTGACGTTCAAATTACATTTTATAGAATGAGTTAGCGAGAACACTCAAGTCTACTCAATGACCACAAGTGTCGGCTCTATGCTAAGACTTGAAGCCATTCCGATACATAAGGTGACTTATCTATGTTATTTGGATAATCTTGAGTGAAATGCTTCACAACAGCAGAACAAGAATAACAAGTTCCAGAACTCTGTGCATGCGATACAGGCAACTTAAAAAGACCTCTTGTATGTTGTCATGACAACTTTAAAAACTCTCAAGTTATCACGTGCAACACCTTAATCATGTGCCTATTTCCAGTTAGTCTCACTTATCTTTGAATTAAACTTGTACTGAATTACCCGAAAGGGGTTTTTTTAACGGATAAAGCGTTACATTTCACCCCTTAAGAATTAAATTTCCGGTTAGTTTTCCAATTTTTTTTTTTACAACGTTAGACAGTTTAATTTGCAATTACTTGCGGGATATTGTTATTCATTCACCTGCATATACAGTGGAACCTCAATAGTCCGGATGCATTCGTTCCTAAGCAAACAACACCTGTATAATGACCAGTGCAAATTAAAAATCCTGTTCAAAGGTAATTTTCTCCGGACGTTTAAGCATCCCGATTTTTGGGGTCAGGAAGAATGAGGCTGTACTGAATTAAACCAAGATGTTAAAATTGGAATCACCCAACAAAGGGAATGTTGTAAGGAAAATGAATTCAATAAATTTGCGCATACTAATTTGTGTTGCAAGTTCGTAATCTGTGTCTGAATATGCGGGCAGCAACACTCCTCAGATGTAGCCTGTCTTGCTGCGTCTTCATGATTACTGTGTGTCTCGTCAAATAATGGAGATTGTTGTCTGTCTGTGCTATTTTCCCTGTAATAAATTACACGATAAACTATTGTCTGACCGTCTCATTGTTACATTTATCATGGCTGCCTCGTAAAATTAGTTTCGTATAATTGTTGAAAAGTAACTATGAAATCAGTCCTAATATTTCAACTGTAATTTAATGTAATGATTGGAAAGCTATTACATGGCTGCCCTCATTAACAGGGTTTAATCACTAAAATATTTCGAAAATAAATCAATTTAAAAGGAGTTGTACTTAACAATTACAAAGAAGAAAGTGATAAAGTAAACATACTTAATATGGTCGTTTATTGGTCGCTGATAGATAAACTGGGGATGCATTAATAATTCTGGCATATATTACATACAATTATTCAAGACGATAAAAATAAATGAAATGTGATTAAAGAAATTAAGGTTTATAATGATAAAATATAATGCATCAACGTGTGATTGGAAATTGATTTTTTTCATGAAGGCAAGTGAGATTATAGATATATAGAGTATATTGCCACTATCAGTGAATAACAGATATTTTCTTACCATAGGGTACAAAATTTCGTTCAAAACAAGGTTATACAGTTGTGTATATA
>JACSZP010017653.1:0-14567 GCA_016161895.1 Pinna nobilis | reverse complement strand
GAGAGAGAGGGGGGGGGGGGGTCTCGGAAATCTAGTCTCTTGATACTCCGAGTTTCGAATTATTTCAAGGTTTTCTATTGTAGTTTTGCATCCTGAAATAAATTATTCTATGTAGCTTGATTTGTATGAGAGAGAGAGAGACAGAGAGAGAGAGAGAGAGAGAGAGAGAGAGAGCAAACTCCAATCTCGATTTTCTCGCGGCATTATAGCAGGTGCATGGTGGACAATTTTATCAATGAAATCTTACCAGCGCGCATGCCATGTATCGGCAGCAAAAGCCCGCGAAATACTCATGAATGACTTACAACCTACGCAGTTAGTCGAAGCGATCACGTGTCGCACATTTATAAAGTGTTTTCGTCTAAAAGAATGGATTTTGCAAATAAACACGTCATTCCAATCACACCAATATTTTTATATTATTTTTAGTGATCGTTTGATTTATTCAGCATCTGCTAAAAAAATAATAATCAATTACGTTTGACTCACAACAGGCACGGGGTAAATCAGGGAACATTTTCAAAATCATATCATATTACGGACCGGCTCGTGCCGGCCCGTAATAACTTAGACGTGAGGGATTGTGCACGTGTTGATATCTACTATGACAGACTTGGACTTCGGATTTTACTGTCTAGAGCGAAGGACTAAAAACAAAATCCGACTCTGCCAGGGTTCGATCCCACGACCTTCCGGTCTGAAGATGGTTGCTCTGGCTCAGGGCCAAGATGATTATTTTGTAGTTGAACTTCTCAAGAAAAAATATATCAATCTCAACGAAATTTGCTAATGAAGGGTTACACATTTGGCCTTTACTCAGTTTTCTAGGACAGTGAGGATTCTTAAACGAGACGACTGTGGCATGGGATCTCGGTTTATACTGTCTCATTTGAAGGGCTGATTTGTCCCCGCTGAGGTTCGAACCCAGGACATCAAATTGTGAAGATGAGTGGTTGATTCTACCACAAACTAACGACGACTTTTGTCTTCTTCTGGGCAATGTTCTTGAATTTTACACAACTGATTAAACTTATCTACATTTGGGAAATCATTACGCCGTGTTGTTGAAATTAACTTGGCTGATATTCGATACTATATTTAGATTGTTAAATATAGACGTGGACATGAAATTCTCTGTATTTAAATCAGTTACTATGTTTAGATATGTGATGAACTCATTAAATCAAAGTTTTCTATTTCCATAAACTTGAGAGAGAGAGAGAGAGAGAGAGAGAGAGAGAGAGAGAGAGAGAGGGAATTTCACTCGTCACCTTCGATTTCATTTAAATCTAAAATTAGAGAAAGAACCACCGCATTTATGCCTAAATGAATGTTGAGCGAGACTTAAAAATAAACTGCAGAACTTAAATGTACAAAGAGTGGGCTTCTAACTACAAAGTTTACCAGATTACTTTTCTGCTAAGTTAATTTACAAAGTTTTATCACTGATCAAAGTAACAAAATATGATAAATTTAAATCGAAATTAAAACTGAAATACTGTTAGAATATGTACTATTAAATATCATTTTAAAACAAAATCAAAGCGCATTATGCCATTATGACTCTATTTTTCTATTATTGAGCGATAAAATTTATCGATATTCAACATCAATTTCAGCCACAATTACACAGTAAGTGTTTTTGACAGCTGACGAGCCCAACTGTACTTCTTTGACATAAAAATTAACTAAAATTTATCTTTTTTGTATTGTTGAAAAATATGCCTTATCTTGATGCGAAATTGACACCATCTGCTGTTAATTTCAAGTTACACAAACAGCAGGTAAAGCTTAAATGACAAAGGCGCGACCTTGTGACCTTTACCTGAGGTGGAAACGATACGAAATAGAATAGAAACTTTTCCGGATTTCTTCACTGATAGTTTCACGCATGAGTAAATGGCGCGAGACAAAACAAACGACAGATGTAAGTTTCCCACCTGTCGTTTCTTTTCAAACACATCCGAGAAATAGCAGAGGCGTTCATATTCATTCCGTCACATGCGCTAAAATTGTAAGTTTCGTCTCGTGGCAGGTGCCTGCCGAACTTGTTAAAGGTGTTGTAACAAGACGAGGTCGAGCCAGTCTTCATCTGGTCTCTTTACATCAATTTTACAGATTACCATTAGATAAAACGAATTTTCATTCTTTCGTTTTCCCCCCGAAGCAGATGCAGTTAGAAATATTCTTTCATTTTCTTGGCACAGCAGATGCTTTTAAGATATTACTTTTATATTTTTACCTTTGTGCAGGTATATTTGTGCGAGCAAACTCACCGAAATGCATTGTTGATCACTAAAAAAAAGTAATTTTAAAAGATTTTTTTTCATAGTTCCATTGCAATTACATTGTTGATGTTTTGAGTGGATTATTAATTTTGCATTACACAACAATAAACGCGAACGAACAGGTGGATTATAGGTTTATTGGCAGTTCATTTTATCAATATTATCTCATAAAATATTAAGAATCATGTTTCTTTTCTATATTTCTTTATTCTGCGTTTAGCTTTAATTACATTTCAGAGAGTTCAGAACAGCAGCAGGAGCCCGATGGTTTCGTGCAACATCCGGAAATCTAGGGTCCGAATCCGATTTCCTAAAATTCTATGTTGTTAAATTTCCCGTGTCACTGTTGCTGTCGGCCGATTAAATCTGACAAGGAACCCTCATTGCTCAACGGCCGCAAGTTGGCTGGTTGCTTGTTTTGTTTGAAGTGCCAATCAAGAATCTTGCCCTTATATGGAGACGTCACTTTGTGACGGCGAAGGGCGAAAAAACAGCTTTGCCAATGCCCGGCACTTTTGACTGTAGAGTAGGGAGAGTTCTTTAACGTGCCGACACCTCCCGTGACACGGGACCTCGGTGTTTACTGTCTCATTCTAAAGACAGGGTCATCCAAGCACAGCATGGATTGGATTCGAACCCACGACCTCATGATCAGAATACGAACACGCTAATCACTAGGCCAAGGCGACCACAATGGCTGCAAATGCCGATCACGATTGACATTTGAAGCTCTTCACAAGCGTTCGGTGACGTCTCCATGTAAGTAAAAGATTCTTGGATGGGGCGTTAACCAACAATGCAATGGTACTTACAACTAGTGCATGATAATAAAATAAGTACTCAAATGTAGCCTTACGGAAACAACGGTCTTTGAGTAAAAACCTGGAAGTCTAATACCGTTTTAGTTTGTTTGAAATGTGCATAGAGTGTATCTAGAATTGAAGCTATCTTATCATTTAGCGTATCTTGTTTTCTTTGCGGTAGAAATTCGTTGTATCAGGGATATTTTTATTTCTAGCGCCGTTTTAAAACAGCAGACTATCGATAATATATGACGTCACTGGAAACCCAAGAACTCCATCACAGCCGGCAATGAAAATGTTATCGCGTTAACGTTTATTTTAAGTTCTGTCAAAACATGGAAAAAAAAAGGGGGGGGGGTGGGCTACATACCATTTAAAATATTTCATATTGTTTTATATATTTTGTCTACAGAAATTACCAATACAAAGAAATTGTTTGTAGTTTTTTTTTTATTACAATAGTAAAATTCAATACGAAATGAATACATGTATATACTAATTTTGAAAAAAATAGAATAAATGCTTAAAGTAGTATCAAAAGTTTAAAACTATAACGGTTTCTATTTTAGGGGGTCAGAGCATTTGTTTACATATGAATTAAGCTGTTCGGAATTTTATGTTATTGGAAAACGCCCTATTTACGGGAGAGAGATTTTGCACTGGTTAACACAGAATTCGAGATAACAACAACTAAACATACTTGTTGAAAATATTGAGTAAACATTTTCAGTCGCAGTCGGTAGAAAGAGGGAAGATAAAGATGTATAGATTTACAATGTTATCAAGAACAAAGTTATACAGGAAGTGGACTTACTGAGATTCTGGTGCTTGTTGATGCTGTGACGTAATATCCTGCAGATAATCTGTATCCTGTTAATACGGATCTATTCGCGATATATAATTTCAGCGTTGATAACGTGAAACTGTTTTCCGTGATGCGTTCTGGCACGAGCTCTGTCACAAAACAGACATTTTACTAGGTAAAACCGCAGAAAAGGTCTGTCGTTTTTTTTAGACGACTTATCTTTAAAGACAAGCCTGGTAAGTTGAAAGCAATTTTAACCACGCAAGAGAGGGATTGAAGGCGTTATCCCGTCACACGCGTAATTAAGATTCTCGCGAAAAATTCTAATTGACAATACAAACGATTACCCTTACTCTTAAGATGTGAAAATAGTGATAATTTATTCTAATTCAGATCCCGTCTATCCATTTGTCCAATTACTGATAATGATGAGGAGTACCAGATGACTCAAATTTCAAAGACAAGAATTTCATTGAATAACTAAACACTTATTGCTGCAGTAATTTGAAGGTCGACATCAAGGGATCTCGAATCTAGCAAATTTAGTAAATTTTAAAAAGTAAAGAGAGAGAGAGAGAGAGAGATTAGTGAAATCAGTTTCACTAATTACCATAATGTCGTCATCGATTTCATTTAAACCTAATTAACTGTCTGGTAATAAAGAAGATACTTGGATCGGCACGATCACAATTTTAAGAGATTTTTATTACAATATTTATTTTCTGTTGAAAAGCGGACATAAATTCTTAATAATTTGCCTCTCCTCCAAGAGAACCAGAAATTTCGTATTTAATTGAAAATATTATATGTCGCGTCGCATCCTCCTTTGAACTGTCTTGTTTGCTGTGATTTATAATTATGTTTGTTTTTCAGTTTCGTTCAGTTGATTTTCTCATACCATATCAGACACTCTGATTATTACATTATCATCTCTCTCTCTCTCTCTCTCTCTCTCTCTCTCTCTCTCTCTCCTAATATATGCCCAGTTAGCTGATTTAGATAAAGAAGTATTCTGCATCATCATTCTAATTTTCAGTATATCATCCTCAAAATTGTGTATAGATAGGTCGCATTAGCATCAATTTTCTTAGAGTCACTTCCCTTTGTCAGCCATCTTGGGGGTCAGAATTGAATTTTTTGTTCATTGTTATGCCAAAATGAAAGATTTGTATGACAAAGTTTGTCTTATTTTCGACCCAATGCAATTATGTATGTAAGGGAGGGGGCTTCATGAATTGTTTCGGCATAGTAAATATTCAAGGAATAACCCCAGTAAGCAGAAATAGGATCCTGTAATTTGGTTGGTTTATGCATAAGATATTCTTCATGGACCCCAAGATGGCCGACAAAGGGAAATAACTCCAAGAAAGTTAATGCTATTGAAAACTATCTATGCAGCTTCTGAAGAGTCTCGTTAATAATGGCGCCAATAATTCGGATTCAGGTCGGAATTTACAGAGGACAGAATTTTTGAATTGCATTTACCACTATGCAATGTTTTAATTTTTGTATTTACCCCCACTACAGTAAATTCAAACTGTAAAAAAAAAACTGTAAACTGTAAAACTACAGTAAAGATGACAACTCTATACTGAAGAGTGCTTCATTAACCCGGACATTTTGAATGGCAACAAGTACGTCCAGATGGACAAAGTTCTACTGTAACGAACAACTTAAAACTACCTCTCTCTCTCTCCCTCTCTCTCTCTCTCTCTCTCTCTCTCTCTCTCTCCTTTGATATGATTCCTTTTACCCATGAGAAAGATTACAGCACAGACCAAGACGATTTTCCTCACACGTCAGTACTGGAAACATAATTGCTTTCAGCCTCTCTACTAAGTATTGCTTTAATAAGGTTGTCTGTGATGTTTTAGTACAACATGTCCGCAGTTAACAAACGTTTATTTAACCCCGATTGTTCAAATCATTCGCTCTCCGACGCTAGGATCATATGTGCATCAACTGCCAATAATATCTCAGATAATTTGATGTTGGCTTTTCATCAAACAGATATATAAAATGTATCGCAAAGAGCAAATAGCTCGGATATCAGTGATTTTACACAAATTGTGAATATGATAAAGACGATTATCAGTCAAGCGTGAAAATTGTCATTTAAAATCGTTAAAATCTTGCGCTCTAACATAACAGCCAGACAGTACGGGATCCTGTGTCGATTTAAATTAAGTAAAACTCGTAAAATTTAAGATGTTTACGATATTTTTACACCTCTAGGACTGTCAACAGCTGAGCTTGAGATAATACTGATGTGGCAACGAAATTAGCCTAATTGACAGTGGCATAATACGCCAAATGGATTTAACAGAATCCCTGGTCCAGATGCAACTGTGCAGCGCGTCATGGCAGGAGAGTGCAGTAATTGATATTTAACTGGTTACAAAAATAGAAACGAAAATTCGAAATGAAATAATGGACATTTAAAAATCAGAATTACCCGTGCTCGATGCAAATATCAGAGCTTGATTTTACGCCTTAAATGATGCACTGTCGTTAGTTATGCACACGAAACCTTAAACACTACGGGCACGGTTCTGATTTTATTAACTTTTACAAAGAATAAAAAAGGGAAACATTGAATCAGGAAGACTAATCAAGGGATCGTAAACTTGTGCATTGCAAGATCACATCTACCTCTAAATATGTTGAACCGGGAATGCAATTTACATTGTGGTAGAAAGATGTTGGGTAATCGCGAACAAGCGATATCTTAATGTAATTCTCATCAAATCTCGTATAATTCTCGTTCAAGCGAGAATTGAAAAGGAACTACGGCAGTTGAAGGTAAAACTTTAACTACGCAATGTATGAAACAATAATCATTATTTTGTTTGACGTCGTATTTCAAATGATCATATTTATTATATCTACACGGGTACAGTCAAAGAAAAGAGTAGTCATCGAAATATTACCGAAAAGACCCATCCTCTGGCTGAGATTTAATCTGCGCCCTTATAATACACACTATTTAGTATGAAATGCGTGACGCGGTTTAACCTTATGTATCCTTCCGCTGATAGTATTTCAAAAAGTAAGATGGAATCATTCACATTTTCAAATTGCTTTTATTAAATATATTTCATACGAACCTGTATATCGCTCTTCACTCTAATCATCGCCCTGCGACGGCGGGATAAGATAATTTCCGGAATGCATCTCGGTCCCTTGGGACGGATTCCGGATTAGGGAATTTCATTTGTAATTCATTTTGCAATAATTGGCCAAGTTTTGTCATTGTAGACTGATTCTGAGTGGGTTTGAAGCAGAATCGTTGTTGACAAGGGTCACTGTTCTACCTTTGAACGTCAGTGGACAGATGAAACAAATAATATCCATAATTGATATAACCGAATTGACCCAAACTGAAATATTAATATTTCATAATCTGTCAATGGTTGTTAGTATCTTCGTTTTCCTTGGATACCAGGATATAAGATACTGAAACGTATTTTACATTGTCTATGACCGGTAATATCTCTGACATTTGTGATCAGGTTACATTTCGTCAGCAATATCATTGATATTTTGCCTTTGTTGTGGTCGCCTTCTGATCACGAGGTCATGGGTTTGAATCCGCGCCGAACTGTGGCTGGGCTGTCTCTGTCCTTCGGATGATACAAGTCAAAACCGAGGCCCCGTTTCACAATAGTTGTTGGCATGTTAAAAAAAGCATTTGTCCATGGTCATAATTTCCGAGCATAGACCATATTTGTCGTATTGGTGAACTGTCAACATTAAAGTGAAAGAATTATGGGTGATGCAAAACAACTAACCAACCAACTTTTTATGCAACATAGTTCTTGCCATATCTCGTCCACATCAAGCCGATAAAGACTTTGAAATGTTTGCACTACGTTAAGGGGTTTATCATACATTAAGGGGTCTCAAACGGACTCGGCAAAACCTACCGTGAAACGGGGCCACAGATCCACCCGAATGTCAAGAAACACCACGCGTCGCTTCTACCAAGACTCCAACTCCACGGTGACACGAGCTGTCGGTTTTGTTTTCTATAATTTGGATTGAAACAAGAAAAATCTTATTGGAAACTAAAATAAAAAATCTTATTGGAATGTTTTGTTTCTTCTCTTTGATACAACTACATGCTCCGATTGCATATTTAAATGAATCGTTTTGAAAGAATATTGAACAATATTCTTGATTATTAAAAACACATAAAAAGAGTATAAGTCAAATTCGACGAGTTGTAAGTACAAAACTTAGTGCAAATTCTTGCGTAACTCTAGCTACTGAAATAACCCAAAGCTTCTTGCACTTTCTCGTTCACTTTTGATAGTCGGGACCACACAGAACCAGGAAGACGCCATAACGGATTGAACAATAACCGTATTTCCGGAACTAACTCTTTGGAACTCCACGTGTTCTTATTTGCCAGTTTAAATGTCTCTGTTTACGCCTAGACGTTGAAACTTGTTGATGTGCTTGACCTCTCGTGTCGTCACGGGCTCCTGTGGTCAATTTACTGCCGAATTTTAATGGCGCCACTTCGTGCAGACCGCGTAATTGACGCGAAAATCTTTCCATTAAATTGATAAGACAAATGAATGCAATCGACTCTCAGGAGAGCATCTCTTGTTTACGTTAGTTAAGTTCATTCAACAACAGGTGTCAGGATGTGTTGATACGAGGTTCAAATCATCTCACGTCACGTGCGTATATTCCACACCTTCTAATAGAACGAGTTAGATTCTCTAATTACTTCACAGACAGCCGTCAGTTTTATCAAATTTGTCATTACAAATTAGAAACACTTCAATTTGCAACTAATCCTCTTCACATAGCATGTTCCTACTTATCTGGCAATAAAAACCACACAGCTTCAAAGTTTTTGTTTATTTTTTCTCTAAAAATCGTTTGTTTTTCATGTCTAAACATCGTTTTGCCATGATGTATAGGGTGAGATTGAAGCTCTCTGTTGCCGTTCAGTTGTATTAATGCTCTACTACATTAAGTTATTTGTCGTCTGCATTAAGATGATGTAAGCTTAAGTAGTATTAAGAAGGACTTTATCTTCCTCTAAACTTCTCTTTATCTTAACCATATACATGTACATGGTACATTTTTTGCAGTCTCGTTTAAAAGACGAGAAGCCGCTCAACTCATAACTTAAAAAAGCTCAGCCTTCTGGGCCCAGTTATTCAACTATTGCTTAAATTTGATAACCGAGGTTTAAATATAACTGATACTTATACATGTAGAAATATGTTAGCGTAAACAAACTCCGCAGCTTGGCTAATTTCACTCAATTAAAAGATGATTTAACCAATGTTAAATTAAACCACCTCTGTTAAGTTAAACAGAGTCTTTATGACAATCATCTCTTATGTATATTAGTGTTAAAATGTAACCAGCAGATTTGAGTTGCTTCTTTATACATGTATATAGGTTAAATTTGAATCTTTGTTTAGCGTAAAATAAAACCCAGAGACAAATTCTATTGCTGGACAACTGCTTTTATTGGACCTTTGGTTTAACAATATTCATATACATGAATATCTAAGAACCACCTGTATATATACACAAATTTATACACTAATACATTATGTGGTTTAGCAAATTTCAAATTTAATATTGCTAATTTTCGTCGATAAGCTTGTTATTTCCTAATATTCCCATCCAAAAGTCGAGACACATTTTGCTGAGTTTGTAGGTTGGGAATCTTGCTAATTACTTCTGAATTTGTAACGTGTACTGAAATATTTAAATAATTTAAAGTGAAACAAGAATCAACGACTTATCTTGCCTTATTAGAATCCAGACAATTTCCTGGGTTTTGAACACTAAATACGTTAAACGACAAAAGTTCGTTGTTTTTTTCAATACCCGTACCCCTTAATTTTCGCCTAAATAATGTGAAATCAAAACGGTGTGAAGAACATATAATCTTGTTCATGTTTCAATTGTCTTTGAAAATGTATAAAAAGAGACGTGTTTGCTGTTTTGATGCGTTAGTAACTTTGTTGTAACTTGCTAATTTCATACCGGATGAAATTCGCGAAATTAAATCCCAACGAATAACAGTATTTGAAAATGTACGCCCTGCAATGATCGAAATATTTAGACGGATTTTCGCGTGAGCTTTTAGTGGACCTTGATTTTGAGTTAATGTTTAGTATTTAACTGCCTTGTTTTAAATTTGAGTACTTCGTAGAAATTGTAACATTGTGTAGTTCTATCATAATCAGCAAATCAAAATATTAAACCTTAATTCGTGCAAATTCATTTCAATCGCAATTGTAAGTAGTTCCATGATGAATATAATACGGTTAAATGGCAAAAACAAATATCGAAGTATGGTAAAGAACCTAACACCTTCACAATATGATCTGGCAATGTTGTCTTTAGCCAATCACTCAACATCTCAATCTCATAATTTACATATCAATTCCCTAATTTCTATATTAGAATTACTTGTTTATTTGATGTCTTGAGAGCATGGTTGTCCAATGCGTAAAAATATTTCTATCAGGTAAATCCGGTATTTTTCGCGATATTTTGATTTTCGCGTAAATACGCGAGATTGTTAGCTTGCGAAAAAAAGAATTCTCGTTCTGTTTTCTATTCCCGCATAAACAGAATCAAACAAAATATTTCGCTTACAAAATCAATCACAGTCGCGAAAATATTGGCTCGCGAATGATGAAAAGTCTGCCCGCGAAATTTAAGTTTCGCGAAAAATAATAGACTTACAGTAGTAAGTATTGTTTTCTCATTGGTGCTTATTTTAACTTTTCTCTACAAGAACCAGTTGATACTTGATTATCTACTTTTGTTATCAGGAAAAAAGAGGTGTCAATCTCAAGTTAATGTACTATGTCATATTTTGATAAAAACGCTAAATAAATCTCTGCAAAGGTATACTTTACCGTCTTCACACACCTGGAATGTTACTTCCGTATTTGATAACAAACGGAGGACTACAATAACTTCCTGGTTTATGAGGAGGAAGTGTAACTTCACTTCCTTTTCCAGATCAGTCTTAGATAAGCACAACAATATTTCCTCGTTTGATCTACGTAGTGACATATTCTCATACTTAACATATTATTATAATGTATATGATTGCACATATGTATACCCAAATACTGCATTTCTATATCTGAAACGACAAAACCTACTATTGTGTGCATGAAAAGTCTTTGACCATTTGGAGTTTTAATCATTTAACATACATGTACTTGAAAAAAAGTAATGATTGAGATGAAATTGTCATTCCCTTAATTACACCGTTCACCTTGATTAATGTCGTTCTTCCAAACTCATTTACGACTACATGTATTATCGGATATGACCTATGAATGTATTCCCGAATTTGAAACAAAGAAAACACGACAAGCTAACTGCCGCACGAGGAATAGGAGTTCATTACCCTTCCAGAGCACCTGAACTCATCCCCGGATTTTAGTGGAGTTCGTATTACTTTATCATTAATTTTTGTGTTAATGTGTGGAATATCATTTTTAGGATTTCTTCTCTTTTTGTTGTGGCCATGGTTTCGTCTGTTGTTCGCTTAAAGACTTTAATGTTCCCCCCTGGTATCTTCACCTTTCTCCTTTCTTTGTTGTCAAGTAAATAAACTACACCTTGACTTGAATCCAGAAAAAATATTTTGTTTTGCAATATTCTCAATTCAGTCACGTGACCATTCGCCACAGCGAAGAAACAGGGTATTGGATGGTAACCGCGTGGTGGAATTCCCTCCACACAGCTGCACGAGCTGACATGTACAAACAAAGTAATTAATGTATTTGACCACTATTAAAATCAAAGCAAATGGGACGGTTAGATAATTTAACGACCCAAATCCGGCAACGAGACGGTTCTAGATTTCGAATATAAATCATTCCGTCGGGAATGCAAGACAAGATTGGAGATCAAGACATCGTTAAACGATGTTTCGTGATTTAGAACACCCATGTGCGTTGTATCTTATCAAATGACCATTTATCTATGTTGATTACATATGTTCAAGGACAGTAACTCCTGTGTTTCTTAATCTAAAATTACTGAAACATTTAAAACTTTTATCTTGTTGTCTCAAGTCCATCTGAAGAATCTTTCACTCAAATGGAGATGTCATCTAA
Source organism: Pinna nobilis (assembly GCA_016161895.1). Lineage (NCBI taxonomy): Eukaryota > Metazoa > Mollusca > Bivalvia > Pterioida > Pinnidae > Pinna > Pinna nobilis. The sequence continues at coordinate 2,548 of JACSZP010017653.1, read as the reverse complement.
TGCTGGTGAATATTAATGCTTCAAATATGGGAAAATGTCCGGTAATTAGGGCCACTGAGCACTGTGAGATATCTAACGTGTCGACACTTCGTGGGACACAGGACGTCGGTTTTAACTCTCATTCGAAGGACAAGAAAACCCAATGAGCTGCACCCGCCAGAGACCTCTATGACCTCATGGTTTGAAGACTTTACTCTTGAGAACTTACTCAACTCAAACTAAGCCTGAGTTAAGATTGGCTGAAAAGCGGGAATTGAAAAAAAAATTCAGACTTAAGTAAATTCTGAAGTTTCATCGTCCAAGTCCCACAGTGCAAAACAAATGGAAAAAGGTTTTGGACCACAATGCAATTCAAATGACTTTTTCCTGCAAATGGTAGAAACTGCACAGTCTTATTTAGTCTGATTGTGGCTAAAAGACTGCCAAGGAATTAAGATTTTTTACAGAAATTTTTGTGATTTTTGAGAAATCGGAAGTCACCAATCAGATGTCGTGGGAACTGCGCCATTAATATCATAATTAAAGCTGACATGACATCTATAATCAGGATTAGAGCTGTGCGACGATATAACACAAACACGTGTAATGTCACAGTAAATACGATGTAAACATGGCCGATCATGTCTGTGATCTGCTATAATGACACGGAATAACGTTTGCATGAAATAGTGATAAAGAATACAGAGCAAATTAGCGTCAATCAAGTTAAATGTATATATCGATTTTTCTGTAAGTATGAACTATGATAATTCATAATGGATTGTGTACATTTTAGATGGAATGCAATCATGGCATTCTATCGTAGTGGTCAAACGCTCACTCAGTACATCTGCCTTGAATTTACCTAATAAGTAATTTGTTACCGATAGATTTGTCAGAGCCGTGGTAACTTCGTGATAGCGTGTTCGATTTCAGGTCATGAGGTTGCTGGTTCGAATCCTATAATACGTTGATAATGAAAATGTAAAAATATTTTTGTTCTACTTCTTCACTTCTATTCAAATGATATAGGTTCTACAACTTTTTATTGTGGTTTAACCATCAAGATTCTTTTATAAACACAGGGTCCTCTACTAGTAGTTATTGGGTTTAATCTGATACATACTTAATCAAATCCGGTAGAGTAAGGGTACAGTATTCGCCTATTTATTTACAATACATACGGATAATAAAAAGCACACTTGCTGAACGACATGCTTTTTAAAATACTATTTTCTATTTCTAGTCATCTGCTCTTTTTCGTTCTTTCTGCTCTTTTAAATATCTTAAATACTTTCCGTGATGTGTTGTCGTTGATTAACATCTCTTATAAAATCCTTCAATCATATGGAGCCGTTACCAATGCCGACGAAGGGCTATAAATATGGCCAATTTCGGCACTTGGTAATTGAGAAAAGAAGATTCTTTAATGAACTACACATACTCTGACATGAGGCCTCGTGCTACCACAGCAAGTGTGTCGTTGACTAACATCTCTTATAAAATCCTACAATCATATGGAGCCGTTACCAATGCCGACGAAGGGCTATGAATTTGGCCAATTTCGGCACTTGGTCATTGAGCAATGAAGGTTCTTCAAGTTAGCGAACTACGCATACTCTGACACGAGGCCTCGGCTTTTACTGTTTCATCCGAAGAACGCAACGCGGATTCGAATCCACGACCTCGGGATAAGAAGGTGAACACTTTAACTACGGCACTCCAAGACCTCTACATGGCATTGAAGACAAATGACATAGAATTCATTGACATGCCGGCATTTCTTCGACATGTGTTACGTTTAAGTTTTTTATTTTTATTTTAAATAAATTCAAAACTAACAATAACAATAGTTATAGTTTTTTTTAGTTTTTTTTTTAAAATAAAAATTCAAAACTTAAATGTAACGTATGGACTCTGGGCTCTTCACTATCTGTTCCGAAGGATCAAGAGGAAAAACATAGTCGCAACGCCAAGGAATGGACCCATGACCTCAGGACTTGAAGTAGGGCACAATACTACGGAGATACGATGATTTTTTGTTAATTCATTTTTTTCCTAGTAATGTTGAAGTGCGTGTAAGTTTCGTTTATCTTTGTACTTTCAAAAGACATCACATGATACTCAAGGAGATAGACAACATTTATCCAGGCGACAATCGGATTGATATACTAATAGTATTACAATCACAGCACGTGTCGTGTGTAAAGCGTGGTTTGACAGACACGTTTTTCACTAAGCGTGACCTGTAGAAATCAGTTCTGTTTTGTAAAACAAAATGGAATATGAGGTTTAGATATTTTATGGAGCTCGAACTCGTTGTCAAATTTGTATTTTGGGGTTTCGTAATTTAATCGTTTAGAAATCCCTGTTGATTTGCAAATTACAGCATATTTTCAATTGTAATTTTACTGCAAATTCCATATTTTGAATTTCACAAAGAACAACATTTGGAAAACGTCTTAATGCATCTACGAGGATGTGCACTTTTGCAATGGTACTTTATCGTCATGTTATGTCCAGTTACCGCCGTATCTGGCTATGTTGACAACATTCTACAGAATAATGC
>JACSZP010017646.1:398-15010 GCA_016161895.1 Pinna nobilis | reverse complement strand
AAATGTTTTACTCAGGTGACCGTTAAGGCCCCTTGGGCCTCTTGTTGACATATATTGTGATGATGTGCATATATAATTGAATATAAAGATAATGTCAAGAGCAATGTCAGTATAAGGTCATTTATTTTTCTTTGTCAAATTATAGATTGATTTTGATTTGATGTGTAAAGGAAGCTATTTAATTCATCATTTTGATGCCTAATTATTTCTTTTATCTCTTTCTATTTGTATATCTGTCCAAGAAATTAATTTATCATGTCATATCCCATACAGACATAAGTTGTCAACAGAAAAAAAAAAACAATTTTTCCATTATACAAAATATCTCTTAAATTTCCTCTTAAACTTAATTTATTCATAACCACAGAGATGATTTTATTGTCTTTGCAAATTACTGTATTTTATGTTCATTAGAGCATGGTGACATCAATGGCCATATTTGTTGAGATGTAGATTTGCTTATTTCATCAAAGAGGTCAGTTTAGGCCAATGTCTGGCAAATATCAAGTACACATTAGATTTATTGTGTTTCATATATTTATTATGTTCTTTTTCTTTCAATGTGATTATGGAATTGTAATTACATTAATGTGCTTGTCAGAATATGTTTTTCTAAATGCATGTTAATGTTTAAATTATTTAAGTAAACACTTAAGTATTTACACATGTAATATGTATACATGTACACAGTGCTTTTTACGTGCACGACAACAAGGGAATACATTACACCATACATGTAGGTTTAGTGTGATGGGTCAGGAAATTATCAGCTGGCCCTCTTTGAGTTTATGGATGATCTGAATGCAACAATATATTATTTATTTTATTGATTAATTCATTCACCAGGAAAATTTAGCAAATGTAAAAGAATATTTAAAAATGATAATGGGCTGGAACCCAAGAACTCTCAGTTCAAAGTCAAAGATTCTAACCACTATGCCACAACAGTCCCCAGTATTGCTAGTGAAGTACATGTACATGCATAATATCTTGCTTTTCTTGTGTTATTTCAGTTGGCACCTCAGCTGTCGCTGCAGGATGAGTTTGTCTATCACTGGAGAGCTGTCACCAGCTATTTCATGGATAACAAAGGTTTGATGAAGATTATTGTTACTTCTTAATTCTCTGTAATGTGCATAACTTACTGAGTTGCATTAGTTCTCAAGTGTTAACATAAAAATATTTCATTGTTACATGTATTTCTTTGTTTGATTGTTCCCCTTTGGACCAGGTCCAGAGTTTGTCTTAGTGACACAGCGACTTAGCTTTCCTATCCTTCAAATGAGACAGTAAAAACAGAAAGCTGTGTAAAAGATTACCTTGGTAGGTTTAACCTAGCATACCCTGTGAGTCAATATTTGTAAAGACTACTTCACTACAATGATGCCACAATATCTATGTTCTTTGTAACTGAAATACAAGTACAAATGTAATTTGAAAGCAATGCGAAACGGACATTCAACAAGAACAATAAATTCAGTGCCAGTGCACTACATTTGAATATTTTCCGTTATCTAATGATTTTTACTCATTGACCATAAAATGAAGCTGAGTCTTGTTGTTGGTGTTGTGTTGTTGTTTAACATTCCTCTTATGAATCTATAGCTTAAGTGGAGACATCACTAATGTTGATGGAGGGCTAAAGATATGGCCTGAGCTTGGCATGTATGGCCATTGAGCTGGCCTGAGCTTGACATGTATGGCCATAGAGCTGGCCTGAGCTTGGCATGTATGGCCATTGAGCTGGCCTGAGCTTGGCATGTATGGCCATTGAGCTGGCCTGAGCTTGGCATGTATGGCCATAGAGCTGGCCTGAGCTTGGCATGTATGGTCATTGAGCTGGCCTGAGCTTGGCATGTATGACCATTGAGCTGGCCTGAGCTTGGCATGTATGGCCATTGAGCTGGCCTGAGCTTGGCATGTATGGCCATTGAGCTGGCCTGAGCTTGGCATGTATGGCCATTGAGCTGGCCTGAGTTTGGCATGTATGGCCATTGAGCTGGCCTGAGCTTGGCATGTATGGCCATAGAGCTGGCCTGAGCTTGGCATGTATGGCCATTGAGCTGGCCTGAGCTTGGCATTTATGGCCATTGAGCTGGCCTGAGCTTGGCATGTATGACCATTGAGCTGGCCTGAGCTTGGCATGTATGGCCATTGAGCTGGCCTGAGCTTGGCATGTATGGCCATTGAGCTTGGCATGTATGGCCATTGAGCTGGCCTGAGCTTGGCATGTATGGCCATAGAGCTGGCCTGAGCTTGGCATGTATGGCCATTGAGCCGGCCTGAGCTTGGCATGTATGGCCATTGAGGTGGCCTGTGCTTGGCATGTGTGGCCATTGAGCTGGCCTGAGCTTGGCATGTATAGCCATCGAGCTGTTTTGAGCTTGATATGTACAATGTATGGCCATTGAGCTGGCCTGAGCTTGGCATGTATGGCCATTGAGCATTGAGGGCTCTTTAATGTGCCTACATCTACTATGGTGTAGGACCTTGGTTTTACTGTCAGAGCAGATTCAAGGGAGATCTGAAGGTGAATGCTAACAACAGAGCTATGGCGGCTCTCAAACTGAATTTTAAGAATATTAAGTTATTTGGTATATTTTTGGGGTCAAAATGATGATACAGAATGCATAAATGATATGTTCTATATGCTGATGTCTACTCTAACTGTGATACAGGAGGTCGCTTTTTGCTGTTGGAGCAAAGTCAACCTCATAATCTGATATTGGACTCTAACCACAAAACCAAAGCTCTCTTAAGCTGAATCTTTAAGATGAGTATGTAATGTTTCTTAATGGTCAGAATGATGTTATTACCCATGTGATCTGTTTCCCAGGTGACAAGATTCCCATTGATCAGACAGACATCCCAACACACCTGGATCAGATGGTGATATTGTTACAAGAGGAAGACAGAACGCTGGATAAGGACAGTACAGGACCTTGTATGGAGTACCTGCTACAACACAAACTTCTGGAAACCCTGTACTCCCTGGGAAGAACCGATGTAAGTGATATGTTTATTCAGTCTAACCTGTTTTAAGAGACCGTCCAAGGGAAGGAGCAAAAAGGGTCACATTTGACAGATGGTCTCTTAATTCAGGTGATTTATATAGGAAAAAATAATTTTGAGAACCACTCATTTAGGTCACATTAGTCAGGTTTTCCTTTAATTCAGTGGGTCGCTAAGGCAGACTAGACTGTAGATAGAAACCCTGTACTCCCTGGGCAGAACTGATGTAAATGTATATAATAACATGTTGCATTTTAACTTTATTTGGGTATGTCCAGTCTCCCTTGGGTAAGTGTCTGGTTTTATGTACTAGAGGAGGAACCACAGCAACAACTGAGTTTGGATAAAGACCAATGGTCAGGCATGTAGAAGAAGTCTGGCTAAGTGAGTTCATTGATTACTTTTATGAAAATAATATTATAATTTGGTAAAAATGAACTTTAAAAATGTTGTTTCACTTTGTATACAAATTACTTTATCTTTTTTTTTTTGGTTTCAGCATCCACCGGGGATGAAACAAGTAGTGCTGCAGGTTTTTACAAAGTTATTGTCCCGTTTGAAACACCAGCTCCTGGCTCATGTCAGTGTCCACAGAGCAATACATGTAAGTCTGAAAAGCAAACAAACTCCCAGTGAAAATAAAACAAATACCAGCTCCTGGCTCATGTCAGTGTCCCAGAGCAATGCATATAAGTCTGAGGAGCAAACAAACTCCCAGTAAAAATAAAACAAACACCAGCTCTTGGCTCATTTCAGTGTCCACCAAGCAATACATGTAAGTCTGATGAGCAAACAAACTCCCAGGAAAAATAAAACAAATATCAGCTCCTGGCTCATGTAAGTCTGAGCAAACAAACTGTTTGTGAAATAAAACAAACACCAGCTCCTTGCTCATGTAAGTCTGAGCAAACAAACTTTCTGTAAAAATAAAACAAACACCAGCTCCTGGCTCATGTAAGTCTGAGCAAACAAACTGTCTGAAATAAAACAAACACCAGCTCCTGGCTCATGTAAGTCTGAGCAAACAAACTGTTTGTGAAATAAAACAAACACCAGCTCCTGGCTCATGTAAGTCTGAGTAAACAAACTTTCTGTAAAAATAAAACAAACACCAGCTCCTAGCTCATGTAAGTCTGAGCAAACAAACTTTCTGTAAAAATAAAATAAACACCAGCTCCTAGCTCATGTCATTGTCCACAGAGCAATACATTTAAGTCTGAAAAGCAAACTAACTCCCAGTAAATACAGTAAAAACTGTTAAAAATGTTTCTGGTTGTAACGTTTTTCTGTATATAAAGTTTTCATTTTCAATCCCCGAAAAAACACCCATGTAGATCAATGTTAAAGTATGTGGATATAACGTTTTGGGTATTACGTTTTTTCGTTTATAACATATTACAATCTGGGTCCCAGTGTAATAACATTGTCGTCTATAACGTTTTTTCCTAGTTTGAAAGGTTTCAAAACATGTTAAATGAGCAAACTGTACATTTGAACACATGTGTGACCACACGCACGGAATACCTGGTCATGAAAGAATAAACCCTGACATGTATTTCAAAGGTATAAATCTACACACAGGTTTTGACCATACACATATGGAAGGATTAACTTCCATGAAGTCCACATTCCTCCCTCCCAACACAATGTCACCATTTTTCATCAACTTGCTTATAACGTTTTCCGGATATAACATTTTATTATTATTATTTATAAAACAAATACCAGATCCTGGCTCATGTCAGTGTCCACAGAGCAATATATATACAGCTGATGAGCAAACAAACTGTCTACAAATATGAAATAGGCCCCAGTGTAAAAAAAATTTCAATTCATATATTTCTTACATGGGAGTCCAGCTTTTATAGCCGAAAAGCTTGAAATGTTTTCTTACAATGCTGTATGAAATTCGGTTTATTTCATATTCTTGTCTGTGAGATTGGCATATAGTGTATTGACATTGTTTATACATCTATGGCACGCCAAAATCACATCAATGAGTTTATCCTCATTTTAGGATTAACTGAGAAAAACTAGGATTAACTCATTAATGTGATTTTGGCGTGCCATATACATCAATTTTCCGTGATAAATTTAGTAGTTCTGAGTAAGTGTTTGATCACCGAGCAATACATGTTTCCTACTGCCAGAAGTCGATTAGCCATAACTCTTGCAAAAAAAGAGGGTCAACTGAAATTTTATCAATATCTGCTATAGCTGTTATTAAAGTCAGTAAAATTAAAAGGTAGGTAAACAAATGTAGTTATTTGTACAATTACATTACCACCAAGAAAACAAAATCTGCATGTCCAAATCCTGATTTTCATAATAAGTAAGTCTTGCTATGTCATTCTTTAGGACTTTTGTATAAGTTTTGTTCTTCTCTTTATTTCAGCGTATGGTGAAAGCTTGTGGTGAAGTCAAGGCTGCGCCATCTGAGATTGAAGAAATCCAGTTTTTATGTACAGTGTGTTCAATAATCAAATCTCATCCACATTTAGTTAACTTTTTTATTGATGTAAGTACCCATATTTCTATTTTTGAATTTCAGTACTAAAGCTGATGCATTTTATTATTTTTTATGTTGTTCTTTTCTGTGATGTTTTAATATAATTACAGTACTCTATGTAATAAGCACAAATCCTTTTAAATAAACACTTTCTAGTTTCATTTAAGTACCTTTCCTTCCACTTTGTTGAGAATCTATCTGAAAAGTTGACAAGGAGATATAGACCAGAATGTTACTACAGTGGAAACTGTATATACTGGACAATCTCCAGGACAGACGTTTTGTCCAGTTTGGACAGGTGTCTGGTTTTCAGAAATATCGAAATTGTAGGTTTGGACGAGTGTGAAAAATATTTCATCAAGTATCCGGTTTTCTCAAGCAAAATTAGCATACCAATGCTATATTTGGGTCAAAAATCATGTCCAGTGTCCAGAATGAACAGTTTCAGGTCAGAAGGGAGTTTTAAGTAACTGAAAGTAATGGGGAAAATTACGTTTCACCAGATATGTTCAATTTGGACAGGATTCCATGATTTTTGGTCAGTGTCGGATATAGACAGTTTCCACCGCATTTTCTGTTCTACTAAAGGTGCCAAAGAACAAAATGTCTACTGGAAAACCAAGTGTGTCCAAAGAGGAATCTCAGAAGAGTGAAGCCAAAAATGATCAACCAGAAAAATCCAAACAGGAATTTAGTCTGATAACCTCCTTGTTGTCTCTATCTCATAGTGCTGTAAGTATTCAGGCCTTTTTAGGTTACCTGAGCTTTGCTCATGGTGACCCATTGCGATCGCTTTTTGTCCGCCGTCGTGCGTCGTCTGTTAACTTTTCATATTTTGAACTTCTTCTCAAAAACCACTGAATGGATCAGGCTAAAACTTGGTATAGATGTTGTACACAAGATCCCACATAAGTGTTGTTACTTTTCGGGGCCATGCAAAATCCAAGATGGCCACCATGGCCTCTGATTGGCTGAGACATTTTGAACTTCTCAAGAACCACTTAATGGATAATGCCCAAACTTGGTACAGAAGTTCTACACAAGGTCCCACACAAGTGTTGTTACTTTTCGGGGCTGTGTGAAATCCAAGATGGCCACCATTTCCTGGGATTGGCTGGGAATTTTGAACTTCTTCAAGGTTTTTTTAACCAAATTTGCCAGGGATGAACATTGGGTGATACAGACTCAAGGTTGCTTTAACCATCTCCATTGATCCAGAAATGACCTGCTCTGGGGTCAAAAGGTTCAAATTTTGCAATTTTAAAAAAATCTCTGAAAGTACAAGGCCAAATAAGCTTATTTATGGAATATAGCATCCTTTTCAGGGGTAGATTCAAGTTTGTTCAGAAGGAAGGCCTTGGGGTTATATATGGCCTTGCCCTGCTTTTAAACATTTCCCATAGGGTTACTAAAGGATTTCACATTTAAGGCTTCTTCTCAAGAACCAGTGGGCCAATTTCAACCACATTTATTACTCAGGTGACCGTTAAGGCCCCTTGGGCCTCTTGTTCTGTAGATTTCACGGAGACGAAATTTGGCCCCATTCCCAATTCAAAATACATGTGTTTTTTCCCAATTTGACCAAAAAAGTTCCCAATTCAACATTTGAGCATCAAATCATAAAAACAACAACATTTGACAACAGATTTTACTGTCCTATTTCAAACTAACCGGAACTGCTAAGCCATAAGACAAATGAAACATTACTGCAGTGAATACAAGAGTGCAAGTTTGGCATCAATCATTTTGCTTGTCGCATTTGCCGTTACTGAGGCGACAGAACAATCAACCTTGTTCATATTCAATGTGCTGACAACATGGCCACCAAGTTTACTATCTTAGTGATCTTTGTATCCTGATCTCGCAAAAAAAGTTCATGTATCCCAAACCCGCAATAAAATGATCATTATTTATGACTGTTTTGATAAAGATTTTAACCCATTAATTGTGGAAAAATAAGAGACTCTTGATTAAAAAGATGATTTTGGCAAATTTAGATGTGTCTTTAGGAGTAAAGGAGTTAAAGAAATTTGATATTTATATTGAAATGCAAATTAAAAAAAGAGAGTTCGCATTTTTGAGTTTATATTTGTTTTGAGATATAAAATCCAAGATCAAAACTTGATATCATGCTATTTTAAACTGATATTCATGCATGTTATTCACCAGTGTTTTATAGTGATATAGAGCATATAAATGCATTTAGAAAAGATTCCATATAGTATTGAAGTACACATGACATTTAAAAAAAATTCCCAATTTAAGATCAGGTTGCATTAAAATTCCCAATTGTGTTGCCAGTGGCAATTTCCCAAAATTGACGGACAACAGGCCTGGTATTGTAGTCTGACATCCTCCTTGTTGTTTCGATCTCATAGTGCTGTAAGTATTATAAGAAATGTACAGTAAAACCTACCTCAGCAGCCTGTGTATAAAAACTTCCTTGTCATAAAGACTTCTTTTTTGCTGACCTAAATGAATGATTGGTATATAAATCAACCGCTTTGTAGTAATCCTTTCCTTGTAAATACTTCTTTAGTTATATCCTGAAGGAGTCTTTATAAAGAGGTTTCAGTGTACTGTAACTCTCTCTGTATAGAATTGATTAGCAGTGTTCTTTATACTTGTGATTCACAGTTTATTCACATTCTCCCTACAACGACTTACTTAGTTATGCCCTGGAGGGATCTTCATACACAGGTTACACTGTATGATATGGCTGTAAGTTTAAATCTTGCTTGAGACCTAGTTGGGGTTCTGTTGGATTTGATGGTCGGGGTTCAAGTCCATATGGGGGCACAGCTGGTTTTTCCCGTCTGTAGGATGATATTGTAAAAACAGAGGTCTATTATCACAGATGTTAGTATGTTAAAATTCCTCATTGCACAGGATAAAGTCTTGGCATAGATCAATAGAGTCTGCACATTTTCATACGTTCCGTTATATGACTGAAAAAGTGTTATAGGTAGTGTAACACGCTTATTCCGCCCAAGTCCTGTGTCAGTTTAGGTGTCACCATATCAGGGAACCCTCCTTGTGCAATGACCGTAAGTGCAGAGCACAGGCCAAATTTGTCACCGTTCACAATATGCAATCTATCATCACACGGTGTTATCCACTTTCCATTGATGGAGAGGGATCCCTAGTTGCTATGTATCCAATAGATCGTCAACCTTTTAAAAATAGATGACAAACTCTCACACTAGTCATTCTCAGTTTTGAAAATCCATTTCAGGATAGTCGTGTTGCTGTGAAGGCCTGTGAGGGGATGATGTTATGTGCCAGCCTACCGGATGAATCTGCTGCCAAATGTATCATACAGGAAACACAGTTCTGTACAGAGCTAAGCCAGCGTCTGGTTGAAGCATACCTAAAATTACCAGCCTTTATAAATCCACTGGATCTTGAAACTGTGGAGGCTAAATGGGGGTAAGCACCCATTGTAGTTTGGTAATATTTGTGAGAGAATATGAAAATTTAATCACTAAGTATTTTGTATCGAAAGTTTTGTAAAGGTAGTGTACATCTGCCTGTAAGATGTATAAATGACACCAATGTGTAAGATTTTTCATATAGGATGATTAGGATTATTTGGACAGCATAAATAAATAGCTGATAAAGAGCAAAACCTTATGGTAACATAACTCAGAAATTATTGAAACTGAAGTAAATTGAAATAAGAAATTAGTGAGTTATATATTAGAATTACTACATGAAATAGAAATTAATGGATTTCTTATCTATCCAATGATAAAAGGAGACAAAACTGTCACCTGGTTAACTCCCTCTCCCCCTCCCCTATATACTAGTTACTTTGTTCTCATACTCTCTCACTATGACATAAACTCAACTTGTTTTTCAGCTTGGACATTATAACCGAGAGTGAGGATCAGCAGACTTTCCTTGGGAAGCGCCATCTGGTGTCATTTTTGTCATGGTTGGATTACTGTGATCAGTTAATATGTGTAGCTAACCCAATGATTGCCAAATGTCTTGCCTGTACCATCAAGGAATTGTTTCTAGATGTTATTATGGAGCCTTCTTTACTTCAAACGTAAGTTATTCAAATTCCAAACAGTTTTTAATGATTCAATGATTAGCTCTTCAACATTCAAACAGTAAAAAGAATACTTTTCCATACATGTAATATTGTGCCATTTTCACCCTTTATGAAACTTTAAGTAAAAGATATATCTATAAATGAATGCAACATTGACGTATATGCCATCCATGAGATTGTAGTGGTTTAGGGTGAATTAAAGACCAAGTGAATATGGCAAAAATTACCAAATACAAAGTATTGAGTTTCATCATACCCCCATCAACAAAGTTGTACCTTGTCTGTCTGTCTGTCCGTCCCCTCATTCAGTGCTCATTAATTCATTTATTATAACCCCCCCCTCCGTCAACAAAGTTGTAGGGCGTATATTGGATTCACCATGTCTGTCTGTCCATTTATATACGCACCATAATTCAAGTACCTGTGGGTCTAAAATGTTGATTCTTCACACATGGATTGTCCATGACTCAAGGAGGATCCCTCTTGATTTGGGGGTTCCAAAGGTCAAGGTCACATGACTCTGTTCCTTGAAAATGGTTTCCGCATCATTACTCAAGTACCTGCAGGTATACAATGTTGATACTTCACATATGGTTTCCGCATTACTCAAGGAGTATCCCTATTGATTTTGGGGTCTTAAGATCAAAGGCCAAGGTTACATGACTCTGTTTCTTGAAAATGGTTTCCGCACCATAATTGCTGCCACAAGGGGTATAAGTCTGATTAGGTCAGTTCTAGTTTTTTCACTCAAAAGAATGCATGCTGTAAAAAGATACAAATTAGATTTTATTTTGTAACCAAGCCATACCAACTTCAACATTATCTTTGTTTTATTTTCTTATTGTAAGTATTGGTACCGTGTGCTTTATGCTATGTTGTCTTTTGAGAGTTCTTGTTTATATGTATCATCAACTGTTATTGCTTTCTTGGAATTTCAGCTCAGAATCAGGTGCAATACTAGCCACAGCCTATCTCACACGATGTCTCAGGACAGTGTGTTCACCTCAGCTCTTGTCAGGTTAGTTGTAGTAAATAGACAAATGTATTCATAAGTGGGTTCCTAAGTTAAATGTGACTAATTGAATTTTTCAATAATTTATTTAGCCTGGTTACCTAATAAGAGTGTGTCAGGTTTGAATTATCCCAGCAGCATAACTGGTTATCTAAGCTCTATATGTGACAATGAAATCTTAGATTCAATATCATGGTTCAATAGGCATATCCATCACTGACTATCTGTCTTATGTGACCTAAATGTACGGTTACCATCATGGGTTTTTCCTATACAAATCACTTGAATTTTAAGAGACCACCACCAAAACCTGGCATATGTCACTTTTATTGCTCCTTCTCTTGGTGGTTGTTAATCCAAAAACCTTGGTTCCCAAGCAAATTGTCCGCCTAAATGAAGCATCCGGATTACTGAAGCAATACCTCTGTAATGACCCATACAAATAAAAAAAATTCTGTTCTCAGGTGAAGCATCCCGATTATTGGCATCCAGATTAAGGCAGCACAGCTACTGTATACAGTGATATTTTTGCACCCATTTTATTTTGCACCTATCGCACCCCTCATCAATGGGTGAATTCAAAATGCATAATTAAGAAAATAGAATATTAGAATTACGATGAGACTGGGCGAATTTAAAACGGGGCGAAATTGTTTGCAAGTGCATTAGGGTGAAAATAACACTATATACAGTATATTTTATAAGGGGAATTGGATCAGGGATTACTTATGTTAGTGCCAGCTTTGTGTAATTGATTTAACTATTGATTACCAATGAGAGACTCGACTTATAAAATTTCATTTATGGTAATGTTAGTACTGTAGGTAATTCTGTTGAAGTATAACTTTCAACTTTTTTTCAGAGTTTTGTCATTTCATACTTGGGGACAACAAATCAGCAGAAATTCCAGGGGAGGAGAGTTGTAGAATACGTCAGCGACTCATAGAGCGATGTGATCACTTATCAGAGGAAGTAAGTCATTGGTTAGCATTAGCAATCAAAGGGAGATAAATATTTGTTTATCTGTCTGGCTTTTACATAAATATTATCATGATGCCCCGGAAAGATTCAGAGTATACATTATTCTTATCACAAAAATATATGACTGTTCAGCAGAAAAAGGGATGAAAGACAGAAGAATCTTCATTTCAAATTGTGATTAATATCCTATCAAAACTGATTCCATTGCATGCTAAAGTTTTAGCATTTAGGGATGTGAAATGAAAATATTGAAGAATGATCCCTCAGAATCCTTTCAAGTAAGCTTTTGTCCATTATCTTAGAAGTTTCTGCCTTATCATGGATACTGTATAGTACTTTGAACTTTTTTTATCTGGTATTCTATGTATGTAAATGGTATAATAACTTTTACACAATTCTATAGATATTCTTAAATTTTCTTTATGTCAATTAAGAAACAAAATGAATAGTGATTAAAGTCAAAATATTCATGTTATGAGTATCTTAGATGTACGTTTTTGTAATTTCTTAGAAATACCAATGAACATTTTTTTATTTTCAGATATTTAGTGTACATCTGTAATTAACTCTGGTGTTTTGTAGACATATTTGTGTTATTACAGGTCTGTCTTGTTACTCTGAAGTTATTTGATACATTGCTACACAAGGATGATGAGCATATCATACATAATTTGATTCTACGCAATCTGATTGGTCGGAGTTATTACAAAGATGTTCCAGAACCAGAAGTGCCCACTCCAGAAGTAAACACTAATGAAAGTGATGAAAGTACAGACAAATCAGTAAAAGGTACTTGTATTATTGATGTTATAACAACAATTCATTTATATATGTACAAACAACAATTCAGTAAAGCATAGAATTTTTTTGTAAAAAAGAAAGTGTTTAGTCTGAATTTCAACATGGCACAATCTAACCTGTTTTCGGAGACCATCCAAAGAAAGGAGAAATGGTCACATATGACATGTGGTCTCTTAATTCAGGTGAAATTGTATAGAAAAAAGCTATTTTGGGAACCATACGTATAGGCCAAATAAGGTGGGTACAGTCTAATCTGCCTTAGTGACCCACTGACGTGAAGGAAAATCTGTCTTATGTGACCTTAATGCATGGTTCCCAAAATTATTTTTCCTATATAAATAACCTGAATTGAGAGACCACCTGTCATACGACCCTTCTTCCTCCTTCCCTTGGACAATCTGTCAAAACAGGTTTGACTGTAGTTCTTTAAATCAGTGGATCACTAAGGCAGGTTTACCTGTATATGAAGTTTCATGAACTAAATCTCAGAAGTTATTTTATACAAACAAATTTAGCAGAGAATGTAAATGATAAACCCTAGGCATGCTAGACATTATTGTTCTACATCCATTAGTTCATTATCACAGAGAGTCATTATGGGTCCATATCAGATTGCTCATCTTCGGCCTACATAGTTGAGTTTTGAGCTTCAGCACAGGTGGCTGATTTTCTCTGTCCTTCAGATAAGACAGTCAAAACCTAGGTCCTGTGTCACAGTAGATGTCGGCATATGAAGTATCCCTTACTTCTTGATGGTCCTAAGTTCTGAGCATAGCCTGAAACCCTTCCCTGGCACTGATGTCTCCGTAAGAGTGAAAGAGTCTGGAGTGGGATGTTACCCAACAACAACAATGTAAAGAAGTACTGTATAAAATTGTTATCACGTTTTATTTGATGTAAATCTTTAAATTCCATGCACATGATTTTCTTCTAACATCAGATAACAAACAGTCCGGGTCAGAGGACTCCCAGAATACCACACCTTTATCATCTCCCAGCCAATCACAGACAACCTCACCTAATCATTCTCGGACAGAAGTACACAAGGTAGTCAACAGGTAAGTGTGCCAGGAAGCAGAGGAAAACAAGTCATCCTCAAAACAAATCAAATTATCATACATGTCTTATTCTAAAGTTCTTTGTCCTAATATGTGTTCCTGCTCGTTGTGCTTTTTCATAAGTTCTGATTTTGAAAACATCAAAGTTAGAGAATTTTTCTTACTCTGATATTGGCTAGGGGTGCTGGTGGAGAGGTAATTTAGTAAAGCAAGTGTTTGATACCCAAATCAAATTTTAAAGCTGTTACAATGTTGATATTTAAGCACAGACAACAAATGTTGTGGTCTATGTCACTTTTTCATGTTATTGTTGCCTTAGCATACAAGCAAAGGTTCCAAATTGACTTGTATTTTACAAAAAACATCAATTTTTCATATTTTCCTTTACATCTAGTTTGCATCACATGATGAACTTTAGAGCTCAAAAGTCTTCATTGTGTTTAAGTCTGTGAAACATAAATTGTAAATTTTATTCCATGTTTTTGCAGCTTTCTATCCTTACTTCCTGAAGAGCTAAAATCGAGTTATCAAACAGCTGACAGTGGCTATGACATGTACCTGAGGGATGCACACAAACAGGTTTGTCTGTCTAGGATAATCATGCTATGCCTTGATAAATATACCTTAACATTTCCTGAAATAGAGCATAGTTGAAGAACTTCAGAGATCTCAGAAATCAGCAATACAATAGAGCTATTTGAATAGATTTTATTGAGGTAATTATGATAGTCACATTCTTAAAACAAAGTTTATTATAGAAGGTACAGAGGAAAATCTTAAACTGAGAATGAATGATCCCTGTGACCACAAAGATTTCAAAAATGATTTATAAAAAAAAATCTAGGATACTGTAGATATTTTTATTGTAAATCAGTTATTGGGTTTTTCTTTGAGTTAATACACCCAGTTCTCTGCACCCTAAGTTTTAAGATGAGAAAGAGATTAAATGATTTTAAAAAATTGATTATGAAACATCCAATTCGTATATGAAATATCCTACCATGGTAAAATGGATCTCAAATTTATTGAAATTTGCTTGATTAAAAATCTGCATATTTTTCAGTTTAATGACATGAGTATCATGTGTGAGCCTTGGTCATGGCCTAAGCAGGCAGTGTCACTACAACAGTTCAGTACCGAGGACTTCTATGAGGGATCCTTCCTTCGGATGATTCTGGA
>JACSZP010017643.1:0-10806 GCA_016161895.1 Pinna nobilis | reverse complement strand
TTTTCTAAATAAGCATTATGCATGTTTAAATGACGAATAATTTGCCAGAATTGAAAATAAACACACTTTTAATACACGCTACGATGTCACTGGTACCGATCTGAAATGGCTTGAATGTCGGATTCCTGTTACGAACGGGCAAACACACTAAAAGTAGTAGTCGGAGTTCTGTTATATAATTATGTCATATCCTTGTAACCGATTTCCTGTTATAATGAATGATTATATATCAATTTATTCTTTTAAATTTCATTATTTATATAGCTTTATTTATATCAGATCAGGAAAAGCATGGAAAATATTTTGTAGTTTGCCAGCAGAGTTAGCCTATTTTTTTTAATAGTACTGGAATTAGCAGTTATGCAAGATATAAATGAAAACCATATTTCTGAGATCAGATGAACACTATTTTTATTTAAGTATTTTTGCACGTGGCCCCTTTTCTTTTAAATTTGTATCTTTTTGTGTAAATTTCTTTATTAACAGTTTTTCTTAGTATGATTGTAAAAATTCAAAACTGACATCTTTGAATCCAAAGTTTTCTTTAATTTTGATTTTATTTCCATTTCAGGGTTGCACAAATACACAATTAATCCATTTTTAAAAGTGTTTTTCCATTACTGTCCATTGACGAGAGAATGTAATAACTCCAGTTGCTGTGGTTTTCTTAAATATCAAAAAGCCGGTTCGAATTTTGCAACTGAAAAAAAACTTCTTCCCTG
The DNA here is from genome assembly GCA_016161895.1 of Pinna nobilis. NCBI lineage: Eukaryota > Metazoa > Mollusca > Bivalvia > Pterioida > Pinnidae > Pinna > Pinna nobilis. The sequence goes on along the minus strand of JACSZP010017643.1, from coordinate 10,084 downwards.
AAATTACCATGCCAAATTTGTAAAAGTTATCGCATTAAATTCCATCCCTGATTCCCTAGACCCAAACAAACTTCAGATCAGTCAATCACCTTAAAGCTTATAATATCAGTATTTAAAATTTCATACAAAGTATTTTTCTATTTCCATGTTTTTCTTAACTTATCTAACTAAGTAGTTTTAACACTGAATGCCAACAGAACTCCGACTCCGACTACTACTTTTAGTGTGTTTGCCCGTTCGTGTCAGGAATCCGACATTCAAGCCATTTCAGATCGGTACCACTACCAGTGACATCGTAGCCAGCGTATAAAGTGTTTTTATAATAAATTCTGACATCTTAATCGTCTTTTAACCATCCATTAAGTGTATTTAGAAAACAAAAAGCAATATTTGCGTACAAATATTGATGCTACTTGACAAAAAGAAGGTTTCTGGCATATCAAACTTCAACTCGGCCGCCGAACTCCGACTACTAATTTTAGTATGCCAGACAATTTACACTTGGATAGATAGTATTGAATACAAAATGTATAATCTACACAGGTTTTGAGAATGTTTTCAGAAATAAGAGAGAAATGCAAGAAAGCATTTTGGAATCCTCTGTTATTCGAATCCGACTCCGACTACTAATTTTAGTGTGACAAAGAGTCAAGAATTTAGAATGACAAAGAGTTGTCTTCCTGGCCTTTAAGTTTAATCTCCAACTTGTATACTTGAGGCCTATATGCTAATTGCTATGGATAATTTGCATTATAAGATGTAGATTTCATTAATAGATAACCACATGTTCTTGTGTTTAGATGATGAACAGAATTACTGTTTCGTCTATAAATGGCGTAAAAATATAATAGTTAGTGACAGATACATGTACCTATTTATGGAATACATGTAGAATCCATGTGCGGATCCAGCTTTTTACATCAGAGGGGGTCCAAATGATATGGGGCCTAATGTACATTTGTAACTCTTGCTTACCCATTTCTTTTCATGAACCTGCAAGGTACTTGTATATTTGTAAACAGAAATTGCAATAATATCATGACTAGTTGACTGTATTGTTGTTTTTCGTCCCAAACAAAAATCGTTCACTGATATGGAGACGTCGCTGAATTCTGATCCACTGAGCTTCAGTCACAAAAATGGTGTGAGGTCCCTCTCCTTCATATTTCATTGCTCAGGGGAAAAAACTGAAAATGATGTGCCCTTCTTACATTCTATCGGGTTCGGATTATTTCTGACTACCCTACATTAACCCCCCCCCCACAGACACAGACACACACACACCTGTTTTATGTGGTCTACTCACTACTGGTGATTTGACCGTGACATTGTTTTTGAATGTGGTTATACCTGTTCATATAACTGAATCAACTGATCCCTTATTTTACAGGTACGCTGTTCAACACCAGGTACACCCACCTTGATTACAGTCAGCGATTTCCTTCCGTATTTCAAGTGTATTATCTCTACAATACCAGATACAACCAGCTTGAGTAAGACAAAAGTTGCTATTTACTGTGATATTTTTTTAGATTACAAATACTTGAAATTATTCTATTACTGCTATGAATATTTGTTTAGGATCTGCCTACGGTAATAATCTCCTGTCCTACATCCTGAAGAATTGTAATGATGGTTACGTATTGTACTAACCGACGTTCAATTCCTGTGTGTAGTTATGAGGCTGTTTACTTCCTTACTAAGGAGTCTTTCATTCATGTCATGTACATTGCACTCAAAAATGCTGGCCAAAAGGACTTCAACCGGTCAGCTATGCTCTGATCATTGAAAGCTGATGAGTATTGCATTTGACAGACGACACTAACTGTGACACAGCAAGTCATCTTTTACTGCTCTAGTGGAAGGGCAGGAAAACTAACGACTGCCCTGCCCAACCGCCCAAGTGTCAGTCGAAACGTATACAGCCCCTAGGTTCAATAGCAACTACACAGTTTAAATATTATTTCTTAAATTGCAATTTTTTCAGCATTGAAGATTTTTTAATTCAACTAAATCAGCTGATCTGTATAACTAAATAATTCAAACTTAATGCCTTACGTACCTATGAAAAATATGAGCCCACTGATTTAATAATGTATACTTTTGACATTTTGTAGGTAGATATACGGAAGTTGTAGCCTGCAGCTCTGAACACAGAAGCAGTTTTGAAGCTAGAAAAAGGAAAAGAAAAGAATGGCCACCTCTCATACACAATTTGCCCAGAATGAGGTTATGATACCATGTGATCTCTGTGATTCATTGAACGAAGTCAACTCTTTCTGTAAAGATTGCTCCTTGAATATTTGTAATTTTTGTATAAAGGCACATTTTCGGCTTCATAGAAATCACACAGTGGTCCCTGTCTTTGAGGGAATTTTGGAAAAACTTCATTACACTGTAAAGTGTTCTTACCATAAGGATAAATTCAAATTTTTCTGTAAGAATTGTGGAGAAAATATTTGTGTGGAATGCATTACTAGCATTCACATGGGTCACCAGGTTGAAAAGCTAAATATTCAGGCAGAAAAACTTAGACAGGCTTTTACTCAAGAAATTGATGTCAAGAAAACTCAAGTCATAAAAATCCGGGAGCATTTAGATATCTTAAAACAACACGAATTAGATATAAAAAGCCGGGCAAAAACTCAAGTAGATGCAGTCCGGTCAGAAACCGAAAAAAGAAAGAAATCATTGGACGAAGAAGAGAAAGACATTGTTAGAAGTATTAATCAAGAAGAAAAAAGTGCTGTAAAAAAATTGAGAGCTCAGTATAAACAACTACAGGATCTTGATAGTGAAATTGATAACTTTATTGAGGCTGTAAATAATGAACTCTCCCGCGTCCCCGACACAGCATTTCTCCAATTCGTTAAGGATAATGAAAGTAAAATGACGACCTACCCAGCAAATTTAGATTTTGACCTCCCAAATCTCCCTGTGTTCACTCCCTCCAGCTTTATCAAAGGAAGCGATTTACTTGGATCCTTAAATAGCATCCCACCAACTAAGCTAAAAATAGCATTTGAAACATCACGCCATAGTTCATTAGGTACACAACAGTCTGCCCCAGCAGATCCATCTATTGGTGTTACATGTACCACTTCCCCTGTAGTTAAAACAACAACACGTGTAGATCTGCCCCCGTCACTAAGACCACGGTTACATGTCAGCAATCAATTCAGGCCTACAGGTTACAGTGTTCTCAGCATTTGTGCTGCAGACGACGGCATGTTGTGGGTGGGTACATGGGGGAAGCTACTGTTACTGACAAATGAAAAGGGGGAAGAACAGAAAAGAGTAGACATGCCAGGTCAGCCATACAACACATGTGTTACCAGAAGTGGTGATGCCCTTGTGTCTACTTGTGGTCAGTCCATATACAAAGTGACCAGACAAGGTCAGCGGGGTACATTTGTGGATGAATCACCAGGTCAAGTGTGGGGTATAACAACTACACAAGCCGGTGACGTGTTTGCGTGTGTATGGTCGGGTTTGGGGTATAAAGTTAAGAAGTTCTCATCTGAGGGGAAGATTGTACTAGAGTTAGACTCCGCCATGTTTACGTCTGATAATCGTCTGGAGCGTGTGCATGCTGTGAGCCATGACACTGTCTGTATACAGGATGGTCAGCCCAGCCATAACAAGGTTTGTAACCTGGTGATAATGACCGCTGCTGGTCAAGTTGTCTCGCATGTCTCACGGAAAGGAGAACTAGGAGAAAACACAAAAGATATAGTGTGGGACAAGCACGGCAACATGCTGACTGGTACATCGGGAGGTGAGTACATACACGTGTTTAATAGGGAGGGCACGTGCAGACAAAGTTATAAAGTGGAGGGATCTAGAGGGATGTACGCATTGTGTCAGGGGAAGGGTGGTGTCTTGTGGATAGGAACAAAGAGAGGGGAAGTGATAACAGCCAAGTATCTACAGTAAACTACGCACAAGTGTATACATCCACTCTAGTATATCATGGAGTTACCAGTTTTGGCGTATTAAAGGAACACAGGGATTGGAGAAATAGCAAAAAGTGTAATAGATAGACCAGTGTTTATAATCAATACTAGAAATCCGAAAGTTGCCATGTGCGTATTTATCTCTAAAACTAAATCCTCAAAATAGGTTTCCGTCAAAATAGGCTACCCGACATTACATATGTAGCATACATGTACCCACATTTATATATAGTTGTAATTATGTAGCATGTGTGATATTTGTTGAATAATTAACCCAGATGTGGCGATATTTTAACTTCATCCCCTTTCTTCATCATGTAACAGTGAGGTAGCCATTTTGAATTCTATAGCCTGGATGTGCATGTGAATTTGTCTTTGACATTGTTCTAAAACTGTTCTTTGTCCTTTTTTTATTATTCATTCGTTGATAGATGGGTTTCCTTTATCTTTAATTTCTAAGAGTTACTTCCCTTGTGTGTGTCAAAATATGGAAACTTTTCTTCTTTAAGAAACCAACTTCGAATGCATAGTAATAGTGAAAAAACATCACAATTTTCATCAAAATTAGTTTTTTAGATTAACGCATACCTGAAAAAAATAACTTGTCCACTAAACAAGTTTTTAAAACTATTTAAACCTAAGAGTACTTCATTTCAATCGGCTGATTTATGCAGGAAAATATGCATGTTGATACTCAATATGGCCGTCGAAGAGAAACAACTCTTGGAAAATAACGCTAATGGAAACCAATTTATATCCTCTAAAGCATGTTTGCATTTTCTTTATTCACATCATTTCTTTCATAAACATCTTTTAAGTGTTTATTATAATTCCTGATGAATTTACGTAGTACATCAGTAGTGAGGGTTGGTACACTAGTGATAGAGAATTATAACTCATTCTGGAAATAGATAGGTTTCAATAACATCAATTTTCTTGGAGTTATTCCCCTTTATCAACCATCTTTGGGGTCAATGAAGAGCATTTTATGCATAAACCAACCAAATTACAGGTGACATTTGGGGCCTCCGTGGTCGAGTGGTTAGCGTGTTTGACTGCGAATGGGAGGGGGTTCGAGCCGCGTCAGCCCCATTCCGGGGTTGGCCGTCCCTGTCCTTCGGATGAGACAGTAAAAACCGAGGCCCCGTGTCACAGTAGGTGTTGGCACATTAAAGAACCCTCCCTGCTCTACGGCCAGCAGTGCCGAACATAGGGATGAGACAGTAAAAACCGAGGTCACGTGTCACAGTAGATATTGGCACGTTGAAGAACCCTCCCTGCTCTACGGCCAGCAGTGCCGAACATATGCAAAATTTGTAGCCCTTCACCGGCACACAGTGACGTCTCCATATGAGTGAAATATTCTTGAGTGGGACGTTAAACAACAATACAAATACCAACACAGGTGACATTTCTCCATACTAGGGTTAATCCTTGACTATTCATTATGAAGACAAAATTTCTTATACCTTCCTTTATGCATACAATGTAAATACTTTCATTGAGGCGAAAATATGAAAAACCTTGTCATTCAAATTTAGCATAAATATGAACAAGTACCGGTACTCCATGCTGACCTCAAAAATGGCCAACGAAGGGAAGTAACTCCAAGAAAGTTGATCTTGGCTGATGTGGATCTCTTTTTTTTTTCTTAAGAATCAGGATTAATTTATAAAGCGACTGAGTTATATATTTTATTCATTATTTTATCAACCAATTATTTTAAATGAATACATGTCCATCCATTGAAGTTTTATTGCTGTATTTGTAGATTATTCTAGATGCATAGGCCTAAGCCTTAGTGTGACTGACCAGATTTTCATGTTTCTGAATTACTGATGTGTATTTACTTTGATTAGAATGATTATTTTATTCTCCTATATTAGTTATTGTTCTAATTTTCTATACTCTGTTTAGTTTTTGTAAATTTAGGTAAAAATTTTCAGTGATAGGCATAAATATGTTTCAGATGCCTAAAATAAATGCCTTGTTAATGTGTACTTCTACAGGATTCAAGGAGGACAGTTATACAATGTATATGTGTAGCATCTTAACAGCATATTAAGAATTCTTTGTTTTTTTAGTGAAAGGTTTACCAATTAGAATTTACAAATTGTTTGATTACACATAACACCGAAAATTATTATCTGTACTTATTATATATAGGTCACTCAGTGTCCTTGACACCGTGATATTGACAATATTTTTTAAATTCAGGCTGCACTAAATAAATTCTACATTTAACATCCAATCCTTGTTGAATGTTCAAATCTACAAGAGAGGATAAAATCCAAATCAAAAAAAATATTTTATATATTTTTTTGTAACCATGGAAATTTATCGAGATACTTTCGTTCCAATTTTGATGTCAGTTAAAAATTTTTGGACGTAAATTCATACTGCAGAATTTATTTAGGTTGGCCTCCGTATTACCTGGTAATTTTGTTATTTCAACGGATACATGAAATGCCTTGATCTTATGTTTTGTTATATATCAAAAATAAAAAGGCAAAAAAAAAAAAAAAAAATAGAGGAATCATCAAGAAGGGGTTAAATTCCCATAATGGTTCCATGGTCTCTCTGTGCAGAATTAATTGCCATTGAGGTTGTGGTTAGCCATTCTGGAAATGCTCAATATCAGCTATGAGATGGCAACATACAGGTGTTTCAGAGTCAGTGAAGATCATCATTGGGACAAGTTCATACCGTTTGCCGGTGAAGGGCAACAAATTTTGCCTATACTCGGCACTGCTGGCTGTAGAGCAGGGAGGGTTCTTTATCGTGCCAACACCTATTGTGACACGGGACCTCGGTTTTTACTGTCTCATCCAAAAGACAGGAACGCCAACCGCAGCATGCCGCTGTGCGGATTTGAACCCTGGACCCTTCAATTTAAAGTCGAACACGCTAACCACTTGGCCACGGAGGCCCAACTAACAAAAGGTGGTCACTGTAAAAGTCAAAAGTTTTCATAAAAGACAGAACAAATAAAGTTAACAACATTCATTTTGACATTTTTATTGCAAATTTTATTTCTACAGATTCATTTCATTTTCTCACATTTAAAGGTGGTGGAAATACAAGGAAAATCTAAGTACCAGGGTACCTTTTCACAAAAAATTCCCAAATCTTACGTTCAAAATCACTCATAAATGTAAGCCAGTAAATTTGCAACATCATATTTTCCATTTCACAAAAAGTGACAAGTTCTGCCAAATTTATAGCCTATTTTGGTTATGTTTCGAATAGCAAATTATATCTTTTTCGCAATTTTCCCAATCATGGATATGAAAATAAAATTATGTAAATAAGTTGCCAAATAGCAAATCATTGGTTTATTTATATATTAGTATTGTAATTTTTATTATATAAACAAAACAGGTTGAAAATAAATGTAAAATCTTCTGTTTTTATTTTCTTACTTACAAGTGGTACAGATTTCATTTATACATGCAGATGTCCTAATACTTTTGTCAAAATGCCTCAGTATTCCCAATTCCAGTGGTGTGGATCATATTCCAAAAATATTGTGAAAAAAAATCCCTCACCTTTGAGTTAAAGTTATGATTTGTCAAAAAAAAAAATAAATAAATATTAAGTTTCATGCACTAAAGACTTACGAGTAATTTTTGACAGAAGATTTTTTAGTGAAAAAGGCCGCAGTACCATTTGATAATCCTGGGTTTCATATATAGCTCTATTAACAACAACATTCCAAAACAGGATACAGAAAAGATCAAATATAAATTTGGGGGTGATTTACATACAACTACATAGCTTTGAAATAAACTTTTAAACAATTCAAAATTTTGTATTGCAAAGAAACAGGTGGTACAAGATAAAAACTCTATATTCAGTAGAACCTTGTGAAGATAAATATTGCCACTGAAATTAGGAGTAAACTTAAATTGAGAATACATGTGACTAACGTTGGACAGAGACTAGGACTTGGAGTTAGAATATACATGTATGTGACTGATCCTGGGAAAACTTAAGTCAGAGGAAAGTATGGTATGGTATTGTTCTTTGATGTCCCAATCAAGAATATTTAACTCATATGGAGACGTCAGTGAGGGGCGACAAATTTTGCAGATGCTCAGCACTTATGGCCGTAGAGCAGGGAGGGTTCTTTAACGTGCCAACACCCACTGTGACACGGGACATCGGTTTTTACTGTCTCATTCGAAAGACAGGGACGGCCAACTGCACAGTGGCGCTGCACAGAGTCGAACCCTGGACCATTCAATTCGATGTCAAACACGATAACCACGCGGCCACGGAGGTCCCACACTTGGAGTGGATAAGAATACAATGTTTTATTCACTAGGCAGAGATGATATGAAATGGGGAAGTGTAAAATTGGATGAGAGGAGTCATTTACCTATAGAAGACTCCAGGTAAATGGGGATTTAGCTCAAAAGTGGGAATACATGCGACTTAAGTCAGAGGACAGTAAGACTTGAAATAGGAATATATGTATATGTCTTTCATGTTGGGATCGACAGTAAGACTTGAAATAGGAATATATGTATATGTCTTTCATGTTGGGATCGACTTAGTAATTAAAGACTTGAAGAGGGAATACATGCGACTTAAGTCAGATGAGAGTAAGACTTAAAATAGGAATATATGTGTCTCATGTAGGGAAGAGAGTAACACTTGAAGTGGGAATACATGTGACTTAAGTCAGAGGAGAGTAAGACTTGAAATAGGATATATGTGTTTAGCATTGGGAAGATAGCAAGACTTGAAGTAGAAATACTTGTGACTTAAGCCAGAGGAGAGTTAGACTTGAAATAGGAATATATGTGTCTTGTGTTGGGAAGATTGTAAGACTTGAAGTGGGAATACAACATGCCATTGAAATTAGGAAGAGATTAAAACTTTAATTTAGAATATGTTTGACTTATGTTGGGAGTAAATTGGAAACAAATCCAATTGATTTCTTAATAGGAAGAGATGATGTGAGATGGAAAAGTGATAAATCGGATGAGAGGAAAGTTGTTTAGCTAAAGTCACCAGGGTAAGGCACCATAAAACTTGAGAATTTACTTATGTCTGAAAATGTTCTCAACTTCAGATTCTCAGCCAATCAGGATTCAGAATTTGCTGGGATTGAGAAAATTCTCAAACATAAAAATTCTCAAGTTTTATTGTACCCAGCCCTGGACTGGACACCATAAAACTTCAGAATTTACTTAAGTTTGAGATTTTTTCAACTCCAACTTCTCAACCAATCAGAATTAAGTATTTTATGCAGTTGAGTAAAATTTCAGACTTATGTAAATTCTTAAGTTTTATGGTGCCAGGCCCTGATGAGTTGAGAAAAAGCTCAGATGAGGTAAAGAGGTAATTCAAGGTTTGTGGAATGTTGACTCAAAACTTTTAGAATGATAACTTACAGAAATAGAGGATGAATAAGCAGAAAACTGGTGAATAAATCTTAATCTCAAGAATGTTTTAACATATGACAAGGATTTATACATACATGTGTAGTACAAAACACATAAACACATGGATAGAGATAATCATATTACTTTAATACAACAATAAAAAGTTTACTAAAAATTGCATAAAAATACAACTTAGATGAATTTTCCGGGGATAAACAACAACAAATTGTGTTCTCAAAACAAAATGCTAGTAACCACTTGAATCTCTATCAAAATAAAATGTGGCAATAGGAAATGTACATTGCGTGTAATCAATATCCAGGAAATGACAGCTTATAATGATAATACAATGTACACATAAACTCTTTAGATAGGTCATACAGTTTGGTTAACAGTTTCAGGAAATGATCTATGATTCACATAAATTAAGAAATACTCAATTATTTCATCCTGCTGAAAAACGTTACAAAGTACAATGCTTATGAAATATTAATACGTACAGGAAGGAGAAATTTGTGAACAAGGAATTTTGCCCCGATAAGTATCTGAAAGTCGATCAGTTTGCGCATGTATATGTTGACATTTCAATGACACTAGAGAACACAGGGTCAAGTTGTACATGTATATCTGTTGATTAAATTTCAATTCTAAAAAAAATATCAAGTAAACTTGCGATCATGGATTGAAAAAAAAAAGAAGACATGCACGGATCTAGAGGGGGGGGGGGGGGGGGGG
>JACSZP010017632.1:0-11065 GCA_016161895.1 Pinna nobilis | reverse complement strand
AGTCACAGATTGACAGTATGACAGAACAGACCCAACAGAATTGGATCTACAATATTTTTGTCACGACCTACGAACTTTAAGGTGACAGTTTGCATTGCGGCGAACCGAATCTCATTAAATGGTATCTAGAAGCAGACTACGTACTAGATTAGTCTGACCATGGCCTCGGCAAAATGATTGACCGTGCTCTAATGAACACTGAGTCTAAAGAAAACTAACATAGATACTACACACAAGATTAATGAACAGAAGAACTTACTCAAAGATGGCGGAATGATTTTCAAACTTGCTCATACATACTTCACAGAGGGCAGAACACACCCTAAACGGAAAATAAAAAATGTACAATTTTATAATAAATGAATCAACCATTCTTAAAAGTACGCTTGAGCTACTCTGTCATTAATGTGATGTTGTAATGATTGTAATGTGAATGTTGGTAAATAAAGATTTTGTTGATATCCTACGTAATTATTACTCAATTATCATACTTCAAAATTGAAGGATAAAATAAGATTGAGTCAAAAGGGACACGAACGCAACTATAGCAAAAAGTTCACGGACAAATAATACTGGTCTATTTGTGACATGTGAATTAGTGTACAAAGTGGAAAATATTCTAAATAAAGGTCAACACAACAGCAAATAAATCTTCCATTAGGACGCCTTTTATTTAGTGGTGTCTTGTCAACAGCATCTATCAAGGCAATTCTTATAGGAATTACATGCTCTGAAATATCATGGGAATAGTATGCTTTGAAATATCATGGGAACAACATGGTTTGAAATATCATCTCAAGTGGGAGATGCATCCTCCATATGTAGATGTTACTAGAGTGTTGCTGCATGAAATGGAAAGTTCACAGTAGGAAAACTGAAGTCATTTTTACTGTTAAATTTCATCCTTAGCTGTTGATTTTCATTAAATTACTTCATGTAGTTTTAAATACTTATACCCAGTTTTATACATCAAATTTGATTTGATAGTTGTTAGCATTTAAAAATGACATAACTTATTATTTATGGCAAAACAAAGAAAGAAAAATAGAATCTATCACCACTTTGTACGGAGACAGAGAAATCTCACCCGAGTGTCAAAGATTTGCAGACAACGACGAGACTTGCCGAGTCGTGGATGTTGCAAATCTTTGACACGAGGGTGAGATTCATCTGTTCCTGTACAAAGTGGTGGTTGATTCTTTTTCTCTCACCCTCAAATAATGTATTTCTAAGTAGTAAATATATAGGCGCAACACTGCATTCAAGCGGACGAAATACGTCAAATGTAGGTCAAGACTTACCGGTAGTGACGTCAAGGGGTTCGAGATAAGCACGCGGGGTGCGAGACAGAGATATCTCAGAACGGGTATAGCGATGGATTTCTCTGACCGGGGTGAGAGAAAGTAGATTCCCGCTGACAATGTTACATTGCCACTCGTTGAAATAAAATAATGTTGCCCTTATTAACCTTATCCTTTATATAAACATTATTTTACCTTTGTATCTTAACTAAAGTCATTATTTATGAGGCTAGTAAAACGTATTTTGTTACTATAAGGTAATGCTATAATAACCATAATATAAAGTCGAACTCTAACAAGTACACACATCCAAATTATCAGTTTCAGTAATGTAAAATATCATAATCAATGTCATAATTCTTCAGATAAATATCATTACCATACTAGATCTGAAATAAAAGATACCAATTAATCCTTCTGATCATTTCTCAAGTAATCATTTAAATAGGGGACAATATCTTAGTCAGCGTTCCCTGGACAAACTCGGAGAAGGCCGAGTCGGGAACAGGTGCCATGGAGGAGCGTGTTACCTCTGTTCACTCAGCACAACAGCAGCACATCTAATATTAGATTCACATGAAATAAGTGGGAAATAACGCCCTGTTACTTGAGAAAGTAGCATCATCCGTGTATCCTTCTAGGAGAATATAGCATTTGAATCTTTCAATTATCCAGGTCAAAATGGTATAGATGTACACGTCTGGGTAATGTGAGCGCTGATAGTGCATAGCACATATTCACAGAAATGAGAAATGAATGTGACAAAATTTTAAAAAACTATTTTGTACTCACTCTATTCCAAGATGGTTTCTGAAACAAACGATATTCACGATAAATCTCATGGAACGTGTATAATTTAATGCATATGTATATATATTTTTATCTTACCCCCAAAAAGCTTCAAGCGCATATCGAGAGGTTAAAAATTATCGATTTTCTACATCAAAAGCATTCATTTTTAGCTTAATTAGCATATCGGACGACTGAGCATTGATGAACCTACCAAAATACTTTAGGTGTGTGAAACAATTTTTATGGTACATGTAGTTCACTATGATGCTGAACTGCTTTGGTTCGAATGCAATGACGTTAAACGTAATATAGCGATGGCAATCACTATAGGGCTTATGCACTGTATTGGCTGATTTCTAATGAATACCAAATTTCAACATAACAAAACGTATGATTTTCTAGCATATCAGCTTGTACAAAATCATTCGAAGAAGAGGAACTTACTCAGGAATGGTGTAGTAATCATCGGGTCTGCAGACTTCACACAAGATAGAGCACATTCTAAACAGAAAATCAAAATGTACATTCATCTTCCAAAATTAACAAATGCAGACGTTTTGATGTTAGACTGTTTTTACATCTATGGAATTACCATTAGTATCAGATAACTATTTTCATTTTTTAAGAAATTCAATACAAAAACTACTGCAAAAACAAAGTAAATTGTTAATGTTCAGGTAACCGTGGTGTCTATTGTCGCAAACTTTACCATAAGTTAATGCAATTGTCAGCCCATCGCGTAAAGTCTTCTATTGTAGATAACGAATAAAGTGGAAAACATCATAAACTTTATCAATGAAATATTCATTCTTTTAGCTATTTCAAGATTGAGTTATGCTCTTTATTCTATCATTATTTCGTTCTCACAATATATTCATGTTTACTATAAAATATTTTATTTTTGTTATCAGATCTAAATTAACCAATTATACAAAAGAAAACAACATCACAAAAACACAACCTACTAAAATTTGAAACATGTAATTGATATTTACCTGCGGTTTTGATCATTGTTTGTTTTCTTAGGTGATACTTTCCTTGTTCTTTGCTTGATTTTTGTTTTATTATTGTAACCCATTTGCTGCTCCCTTGGTGGCGTTCTCCTGTAGAAAATCAAAACTAAGTGTTTACTTCTAATATATTTCTTATCGACAAAGGTATTCTTTCAAGTCACTCAAGAGGTTTGATGGGAAACGTTATCTATTCTTTATTCATTCAAGATATTTTCTGCATCATTAAATGTAAATTGGAAAAATGCAGGTTTATCAAATAATCAAGCAGAAATGTATCCAAGTCCGATGCATATAGTATCAAATTGGAACTCTGTAAATCCTCTATTGGGATCGTCTATCATAAAGAAGAAAGTATCCGTTATTGTCAGGTCACACCTGCAGAAAGTTAAACAAGAGGCCTATTGGGCCACATCGCTCATCTGAACATTTTACAGAGAAGCAGAAATTTTGGATTAACAATGTATCACTATTGAAAGTTATGGACAAAGATGAATATCTCATTTGTTTAATTTTTAACCCCTGTTGGAGCCCCATCTTGATCCCCATGGCCACTGTTTGTACAAACTTGAATCTACACTATATAATGATGCTACAATATTCATTTGATATATTGTACACTAACTGTTCTTGAAAATATTTTTAAAGATGTTTTCCAATATAAACCCATGTTAAACTTTGGGCCCCTATTGTGGTCCCATCTTGACCCCGACAGCTACCTTTGAAACAAACGTGAATCTACACTACATAATAATGCTCCTATATCAATTTGATAAATTGTACATTACTGTTCTTGAGAAGAAGATTTTTAAATAAATTTCCCATACAAACCCATATTAAATTTTGGGCTCCTATTGTGGCACCATTTTGACCCTGGCGACCACCGTTTGAACAAGCTTTAATCTACACTATATAATGATGCTCTTATATTAGACAGTATGATTAATTGTACACTTTCTGTTCTTGAGAAGAAGATTTTAAATGTATTTTCCTATATAAACCTATGTTAAGCTTTGGGCCCCCTTGTATGGCTCTATCTTGACCCAAGGGCCACCATTTGAAGAACTTTTAAAGAAAGTTTTTTTAAAGAAAGTTTTAAGAAACTTTAATTAATATTCCATCAGGATGCGTCCACATAAGTGAAGTTAATTTTGTTCCAGCGGTTCTAGAGAAGAAGATTTTTAAAGACATCTACCAAATTTTAAATGTTTCTCAATTATCCCCCCTTTGATAAGGACCTGACCCTTTATTTGAACAAACCTGAAATCCCCTTTATCCAAAGATGCTTTGTGAGATGCTTTGTGTCAAGTGTGGTTGAAATTGGTCCAGTAGTTATTCAGAAGATGTCGAAAATGTTCAAAGTTTACAGACGGACGGACAGACAGACGACGGACAAAATATGATCAGAAAAGCTCACTTGAACCTTCGGTTCAGGTGAGCTAAAAACATATTCAACTGAAGTTTGTCAGTAATGAATCCTCGTCATTATTTGGCAGGACGATTAGTAAGATTTACCATGAAAATGAATCCAAAAAAGCATGCTCCTCTTATGAATGCTTCAATCGGAGAGCTAGACGACAAATCAATTAACTAATCACTCCGGGATAAATTGGTGAACGCTTGAAATCGTCAATACGAAAGTTTATGGTCGTCGATATTGGGTAGTTATTAAACATTATTAGGTCCCTCTTTCAAGGAAGTTGGATAACGTTCTTGAGCGCGGCCGTTTGTTGTGACTTCCTTTTGTCGGTCAGATCATGAACACATGGAACACATGAACCGAAATTGAAATTTTACCGAAATCGTAGGTTTTCCATGAAACATTTGCGACGGGTTTTACATTCCAACAGGCGACGTTGACTCCTTGTGGACGCCTAGTCCCATCCTAATAATCATTTGCATTTCTTTTCCATGATGAGACCCTAAAAAATTCCTCAACTAGTGGTCGATTTCACAGATAATCATGAATATATTACAAGTATCGTTCACCTAATTCCGCCTTTCTGTTGTCGTTACCGGATTATATTTAATCCCGGAAAGGATGACATTACGGTTATCGTCTGTGAATATGAAATTTCTTTGGTACTAGAAAGAATGTGACCTTACTTGGGTGCTGCCCTTGACAAAAAGTAAATAGATTAAGATTTCTTGAATAAAATTATCATTAATGAAGCTATTGAAGTACAATTCGGATATATAGTAAAATTCTTAAAATACCAAGCCACGATTCAAATACTGAACTCTTAGATGTGAACAAATTCAAATATATCTAGTAAAGTTGAGGAAAACAAAAAAAATCTTCTTCTTTGAATGGATACTATCGCGGAATGAGTATCGAGAGATCGATTTATTGCAATCGTTAAGTAGTATCATGCAAGAAAATACTTGGGAACAACATAATTGAGCACTTCCGGTCTTCAGAAGGGGCTGAATTGTGCGAATGCATTTGTGTGCATAGGCTTTGATAGTGATTATAATTCATAGCTCAGATTAAGAAAAAAACTGAGGTACCGTGTCACAGTAGGTGTTGGCACCTTAGAGAACTATCCCTGTTGTTCCGTCCCGACCATAGGCAAAATACGTCGCCCTTCACCAACACACTGTGACATCTGTAGGTAATAAAATAGCAGCATAACCTAGGGATGTTCGAAAGCCCAATTCCGAAGAGAACACAAGTTGGGGAACAAAAAACGGTCTCAACTTTGAAAATAGTTGCTAGATACCTAATGGGGTGAAAACAGGGACCCGGAAAAAATCAGCGTTCCTTGCTAGCATGTCACAAGCGTCGCAAATGCTCCATGGAAACCTTACGACCAGCAAAAGTTAGTAACTGAAAATGGTCGCGCTAACGAATATCCACCAACATCGTTGAGAGGGGACCTCTTATTGTTTAACAAGTTCCCTGTATCGGTCATAAGCCGTTCGCAGTGACAATTCCAAGTGTACAACAACGTACCAATGTGTGAGGAGTTTATAGACGAGTCGTTTAGTTCTCCTAATAAGGCATTCATAAGAGCAGCATGCACCGGTAAAATGTATAAATAGCTGTGAAATGAAAACTCCATAGACAGGAGAAGAAGGGTTATTGCTACTTAGAAATAGGAAGTTCGTGATACTGAAATTGAAAATCATCACGCTTACTGTAAAGGGAGGTTTGAGATACTCTGTCCTTCCCAATTCATGAGTAGTTCTAAGTAAGAGGCAGATGTGCTGCTCTCAGTGTAAGTGGAAGACTCTTGAATTTTACGTTCATTTACAATGAAACAATTTCTTTAAGAAAAAAACCAAGAAATGAATAATAACACAAACTAAAGGAAATTATTTTATACTCACTCCGATTGAAATGCTAATCTGGAAATTCTGAAAACAATTATACTTATATCAGTCAAGAGACATTTGTTTAGTTCTATATGTTTGAATATACAATAAATAAGTTTTATTCCTAGGAATCACGAAATAGCTGTTAAAAATATCAAGTACATGTGTACTATGGTTCTTAAAACTTGAAATTTGTCCGTTAAATAACGGTTCTTTCTTATTCAAACAATTCGATCAACAATGTAAATTTATATATATGTATGTAGCAAATATATAATAATTTGTTGTTGGTTAGAAGTACAAATACTCGTCTAACAATTTTAAATTTATTTAAAATTGGATTATAAGTATTGATCGAAATATTCTTTTATTTCCAAGGACTTTACAGGGAAAACGAAGCTGTTAAAACATTCAGTTTGCAATTCGAGTTTTTTTTCTGCTAAGCAAAGCTTAAATAATACTGCTATAAAAATGTTATGTGACGTATTGGGAGGAAGTGCAATGACACATGGACCCATTGACGGACAGAAAAAAAAGCTGGTCGACCTTAAACTTATCGGAATAATAAAGTGACAACATACACTGGTTTTTCCTCTTCTTTTCCTTCTGGTTCCTCTCGACTGAAGTAGAAGATTACAATAAAAGTATGTATATGCCAAATCAGGCTAAGTTAATATTACCACAAACAAATCTCAATTAGGAGAAGATAACTGAAAGTTTTCAGCCATGAGAACATAAGAACATGAGAATCTCTCTCTCTCTCTCTCTCTCTCTCTCTCTCTCTCTCTGTTTTAATGTTGAAAAGTTGAAGTGTACTTATGACACTGTATATGTCTTCTCATAAGAACATTGAACAGTTATTTCCCGTGTTATGATTTTATGCTCCAGATTTAATCCTGGACTTTCAGAATAGGGACTGAAACTGTTCTATAGGACTCTAACTGTTCTAGTTATTTGTTGTTCTGTTGTATACAGTCTCTCACAAGAATCGTTCCCTTATACGGGGACTTCATCGTATGCTGAAAAAAGGGCACACTCTACAAACTTGACCTTATATCGGCACTTACGGACCAATGTTGAAATGTGAAGGTTCTTTCATGTAACATCAGATACCGCCTGCGCCAGTTTTGAACCTGTGACCCTATGATCAGAAGGAGAATACACAATCATGGGGACACGACGGATCTCGTGTTTACAATTGATATATTCGACTTTTCTGTGTACACTCTTAAAAGGAGACAAATTGGCGAAAGGAAGCATATGGTAGTGCACTCCCAGAAGTTTGAGTCCTGTATATTTAAGAAACAAAATTAGTTACACGACACGCCTCGTTATAATAATTTCCAATTATGTAACGCTTCAGCTCTCTTCCCTCCTCGACATGGCTTCAAAGTCATGAGGAAAACACGGTGTTTCAGATGGATGTATGGATTGATGGAATAATGAGTAATTGATGAATGGGTAGGGCAAAATCTTAAAGCTTTCTGTCACTATTATGACTTAATTCTAATGAGAACTAAGTTATAAAAGTCTAAAAGGTTCTAGTTCAGTATACACAAAATCGTAGTAAACAGACGACTCGCTTATATTCAGAGCCGATGGACTTAACATTGTTTTTGTTAAAACATTGTGGACATAAGCCAAAACACAACCTGAAGAGAAAATGAAAAGAAAATTAGTTATTATCCAGCAATTAAATTCATTATATATTCATAACTGAAGTCAATTTTAAAAGCAGATTTTTCTAAATTGAATTTCAGACCCACGATTTACCAACGTGTACAAACTAGCCTATGATTAAAGTAATAAATAAACAAAATGAGTACGTACCTCTCACTTTTGCTACCTTTCCGCTTATCTGAAGGAAAGAAAAAGATCTTTACAACTTTTGAATGGTAAAATTGATATGAGTAAAAATCAAGACTAAACGATCTGGGTTTCTAATAATATAACTTTAGAATTATTAAGGAATGTTATGGTTGAAACCGTACATTGTTTAGCTGAAAGTCCAAAGACAAAGTCTAGTGCCAATTTTAGTGCATAGAGTTACCAGTGGTTTTCGACTTCATTATGAACAGATCATAAAATGAGGAACGGGACTTTGTCCTCTCAGAAGAAAAGGAAATCTTTCGTCTGGGGAGGCTAAAGAATATCTATCTGGAGGGACAGGGCACCTGTAATGTTAGTTGTTTGAGATTCCAAAAGAAAATACTAGCTACTAATATAAAACTACTAAAATACCACAAATTTGTAAGCATTAATCCAATCCTTGTAAAAGAAAGATACTTGTAGGCCATGGATATCAATCCTATATATAGCCTATACATGAAAGGCAACAATATTGAACTTAAGCTTGATTATCAACAGCTTATTTGTAGATGTTTTCTTATTTAATTTGCAATGAAGCTATCCAGATTCACAACCAGTTCTATGTGAATATACCTGCAAATATCTGGATTCGAAGTAAATTTTCGCTCATTCGCATAATACGAAATTGCGTATAGAAAATTATTGTACTTGCATTTTTTGTGAGTATGTTGTTTATCAAAAATTTATCGAATAAGATTGCTTATAATCTTGCAAGAAGCTGCTAATTGTTTAAAAAGTAAAACCCCTGAAATATGGTGAAGAAAATTAATAAAAATCATAGAGATAAGTACTAATTTTGTGAAATAACTTCAGTTTTAGTTTGATTTTGACAATGTTGCTGTCAAAGCTCAAAGCAGGTTGTCATTTCAAAATGATTTATAAATGAAAGCAGAAGAATGTGATCATGAATAAACTACCAGACAAGTTTTATCATGAGATGTTTGTAATAATAATAAGTTATTTCCCTTGTCCCGGACAAGCTAATGACGTAACTTGGTTGCCAAAAAGAATGACTTATTTGCCTATCTCATAAAACGAACAATATATTGTAAATACAATGTATATGTATTTACATGTTAATATGTACTTGAAAATATCCCCCTTTGTATTCAGACCACTTAACATGAGTCAGACAACAAAGTAACTACAGGTTACTTTTATAAAACACAAGCAAATGTTATCGTTATACCGACGTTAGTTATTTTGCTAAACAATTTTTGCTGCAGTATTTGCCAAGAGTGCAAAAGANNGGGAATTTTGAAGAGTATGATTTTCTGAAAGCCCATAAAAATGCTATAAAATGAGCCATGTTTGCACTAGTAACAGCCATGTTTTTCATCGCTGAAAAATGGAAAAAGCATATTTTCTCACATTTTAAAAATCTTCATATCTAAAGTATGTAGAATATCCTAAATATCATAAATACTGACTATCTCCCACACAGATTTCTTTAGTTTACATGCTATTTTGGGGGTAAAAAATACTGGGGTGGAGTGTTTTTTCACATTTGTGGCTTCTGTTTCAAAACCATTTCAGGGGTTTTGATGAAACTTGGCAGGGTTGAAGAACTCATGGTCCCCTACAAGTGCTGTTGTTTTTCAGTTGGATCCACCCAGGGGTGGAAAAGTGTTGGAGCCAATTAGATCTATTTGGGTACCCTCCTATGAGAAACTTCTTCTGAAGGGACGCATAGAACGAAGAATTGAATGGATCTGAGTGATCTTCAAGGATGTGCGATGAAATGTTGTTGTTTTTGGTTCCATTCGGAAATCATTTTTGACGCGTATTTGACGTTTTTCCGGACTTTGACATTTTTGACATTTTCAGCCAATATTAGCAAATGTTTACTCTGATTTCATCAGTTTGCTTGCTCAAATGCCCTACATGATATTAGATCAAGGTTTACAAATACTTTGTTGAGATAAAATACTGAAATTCAATTTTTGAAATTTTAATGAATTTTTTACACACAAAAATGGGGGGGGGTTCACATTTGCGGCTTCTAAATCATTGCAGTGATTCTGAAGAAACTTGGCAGAGTTGAAGTACTGGATCCAACCAGGGGTGGAAAAGGGGCGGGGCCAGATAGGTCCAGATGGGTGTCCGCTTTTGAGAAACTTCCTCTTCAGAAGGACTGCATAGAATGAAAAACTGAATGCATCTGAGTGATCTAGAAAGATTCGTGAAGTGTTATTGTGTTTGGTTCTATTCGGAAATCAAATTTTTGACGTGTTTTTGACATTTCATTTTTTTTTACTTTGTCATTTTTAGACATTTTCAGCCAATGTTAACAAAGGTTGACTATGATTTCATCAGTTGGTTTTATAGAATGCTTTACATGTTATAAGATCAAGATTAACAAATACGTTCTTGAAAAAAAAATTCTGAAATTCAATTTTTGAAATATAAACAAATATTTTTAACTTTTTTAGAAAAAATGGGGTTAGGTTCACATTTACGGCTTCTTTTTCTAAACCGCTGCAGGGATTTTGATGAAAATTGGCAGGATTGAAGTACTCATAGTCCCCTTCACATGTTGTTGTTTTTTGGTTGGATCCACCCAGGGATGGAAAAGGGGAGGGGTCAAATAGGTCTGGAAGGGTTCCCTCCTTTGAGTAGCTTCTTCTTTAGAAGGGCTGCATGGAATGAAAAACTGAATGCATTTGTGACTTTTCAGCTAATGTCTTTATTTCCTGTTTATACTGGTATTACTCAGGTGAGCGTTACACATTCCACTCACGGTATCATCATCCAGGAGGTTGCTGGTGGGCCTCG
>JACSZP010017630.1:0-32240 GCA_016161895.1 Pinna nobilis | reverse complement strand
ACCCTCCCTGCTCTACGGCCAGCAGTGCCGAGCACAGGCAAACTGTGTCGCCCTTCACCGGCACACGGTGACGTCTCCATATGAGTGAAATATTCTTGAGTGGGACGTTAAACAACAACGCAACTAGACAATGTACTTTACATTGACCTTACATTCCCTGTCGATCATGTGACTTCATTCATCAGAAGTAAAAACTGATTTCTTTTTCCTTTTTTCACGAGACAGTATTATGCATGATATTCATAAATCTGAAGTTCAAATTGATTTATTTCCGACGCAAAAACCAAAAAAATAATACAACGATCATTCAAAATTATGTAAATTTAACCACAAAATGCAGAGGACACAGCTGATGTACTTCACTGTAATTGTGGTTTACCTGGGTACAAAACATCTGAGAAAAAATGGTCTGGCAAAGAAGTAGTGTCCTAACTTCTGGAAAGTTAATCTGTTATTTTAACTTGACATCTTACTTTGTGCGTGAAAAACGTTAAGGTCGTCCGTCGTCGGGATGTTTCCATCATTGATTTATCTTTTCTAAACATAATATTCTGAATTTTAGAATTTGGTGGATATTCTCCCACAGCTAATTTAAAATGACAATGAGGTTTTACAAGGTGCATTCAATATAACAAAAAGACGACTCTTTTGTTTTCTAACTGATAGTAAAAAATTGACAAAAATGAAACACCTCACTTCAAAACGCTCGTCAATACTAATTCAATGTCATGATCCTTTTGTTAGCAGGAATTTGTCATTGTCGATTCAAAACACACACAGACACACACACACACACGCACGCACACACACGCACACACGCACGCACACACACGCACACACACGCACACATAATTTCATACATGTTTACACTAATGCATACAATGGAACTACGTTTAGAGCAGTAGTACAGTTATTTTATACATGCATAACGATTGTTTTATACACGTATTTAACTATTTTCCTCATTTATTCTTTTACGTTCATGTACAATAGTGTTTGGAATGTATGTCAAAAGGTCGATATTTTAGTGTTTCACAGCTTGCAATACAATATTACATCATACCTAAGCACGGTGTAATGTAGTAGTCTGTTACTTGTAACATGTAGTATACCTCAGATAGTAGCAATGACATTGTACTTTGGTTGACCGTAAAGGACGCCATATGTCATTTAAAATCAACGTCAAAGCTATTATAATCAAATTTAGCTTTCCTGACAGTTAGCCAAATGTAGACAAATATTGCATCATCCATTGCCAACATAGCACCTGGCGCAGACGAATTATAAGTACGCAGACGTTCATTCATCAATACACCTATGCCAAGTACTGCCCAGGTGAGTAAACTTTTATTCAAATTTCATACCGAAACGAAATTTAAACACAGTATAGAGATAATCATTTTATCACTAGAGATTACTTGATATACATATAAAGTGTGACAGAATTAGATGATACATAGATAAGGAAGTGTGCTCTTATTATGCTCTCCATATAGATATATGTCGTCAAATATTGATTGATAAAAAATAACATGAATGGTTTGTCTAAAACCATATACTTACTACAATACAATATCAAGATTCTACATACTTATATCCCTCAGATGATCTAACTTGACATTTGAAATAAAAGTGATTTCCTTGAAAGTAAGGGACACCGGTGGTCAATTACGACACAGATACACTTTGTTAATGAAATTAATATCTCACAAAACATTGTCTCCTTAATCAAACCTTGGAAAGTAAGTTGACCTGGTTGTTCTGATACCAGGGACCATACACTGACAGACTCACCAAACCTCACACACATACATACACAGACAGACACACGCACATGCTGTTAACCATATATTCATCCGCTGAGAAATATAGATATTTGCAATTTTACTTAATTGATGTGTCTTAATGTATAGGGCCTACTATTCTGTAGTTAGAAATAGTAACCGTATTCCACTCGATAAACCGGGGTAATATCAAAATAATATCAGTTGCATCATCGTATATGACCTAACACTGAAAGTGAATTTACCCTGATATATGATATGATATTTGTTATCCAATCATAGTTCAGCACATGAAGCACGTCATGGTAAGCTAGCAGATCGAGAAA
Source organism: Pinna nobilis (assembly GCA_016161895.1). Lineage (NCBI taxonomy): Eukaryota > Metazoa > Mollusca > Bivalvia > Pterioida > Pinnidae > Pinna > Pinna nobilis. Next base: position 30,130 of record JACSZP010017630.1, on the reverse strand, counting down.
GTTACGACATGCAAAATAAGTGCACCTCTGATGAATTTATATGTTGATTCAACTTACCCCATACCTTGCCATATATACAGAGATATATGATGTTAACACATTGACATCTCTGGATGTACAAAGGATCTACTTAACATTAGCCTATATATATTACATTAATATATTGCACACTTACAAATCGATTGGCTGTTACCGTTTTTATGTATACGAGTTCATACAAAACCATGGTAGAATAGAAAATGTGTTCTTACATTTATGACTCAGAAATAATGGGGCTTGTATCTCTCTCACGCGCAACCCAAGCCATCATGGCTACGTGTTGAGCGCGCCCACCTTTTGATCGTGAGGTTATGAGTTTGAATTCACACTACGGACTCAGCTGATATCCTGTTCTTCTTCGGATGAGACAGAGAAAATGAGGTCCCGTGTTACAGTATGTGTCGGCACGTTAAAGAACCCTCACTGCTTAATAGCCGTAAGTGTCGAGCATGGACCAATAAATTGATAATAAACCGGCAGACAGCGACGTCTTCATATCAGTGAAATATTCTTGAATGGGACATTATACAGCAATACAACCAACAAGTGACCTCTTTATTGTGAAAAGGGGAAATATAAAATTTGACTTGCATAGAATTATAATTGGTCGCACAGAATTATAATTGGTCAAGACGCCCTAACACAGGTAAACATGCATGTGCTTTTTTCTGTTTCAAACATGATCATGACTACATTTTTTAGTTCTACACGCAACACAGGTAAAATTCTTCTAAAATGACTATATTTGTTTAATAAAAAGTAACAAATTAGTTTTTTTATTTTCTCAGAATACTTCTAAGTTGTTTGTAAAAAGGCAGTTTGCATCTCAATATTTGAATTTCCATACATAAACTGTTCAAGATACTGTAAGCCATATTAAATATCTACGAATTTTGAGTCAAATACATGCACTATCACAAATCAGGGGTACATTAAAGAAATGAATGGAACATCTTAAATATTGAGATCGAAGAACATACAAAAGGGCAAATGATTTATAGAATAGTGCTCAGATAAGGACAGAAACATGAATATATCCTAAATGCTGTTCATTTATAGTGAAGTACAGTGTTATTAAACTTCTCATTTTTTGGGTGCTCCCAATATTGAAGGCGAAGTTTGATACTGATATACATGCACTAACATATAGCAGCAAAGTAACTACTCCTCAAAGTTAGCTATTGATTATGAAATGCGTTTCTTTTAAGTCTAGCCTTTTCTTCGGTTATTAAGTTTGGCATGTGCCCGAGCTTGTTTTATCTCCTTTAAGTGATGCATTCCTTGCTCACTATGACACATTAAGTCACCAATGGGTTACAAGTGTTGATATTTCCAGCTCCCTATTTCTACACAGTTTAATGTTTGTATGGAATAAGGGATTACTCTCTTCACAAAATTACTTGTTATTTCTACAAAGTGCTTTTTATAATCCTATGGACTTCGATAATAGATTTAGGTTCAATTATTGTGTCAGTAGGTTATATAGACTATGCATTAATCATTATGCAAATTGTCACGTAACACATGGTTAAATCCACATGCAACAAGACCTGTCAATGATAAAGTCAGAGGAACTTATTAAAGAAAAAGAAAGTCGAATCGTTCAAATAAAATTATATCCACAAACTCATAATGAATAATTACTAAATAAAGGCCAATAGGTTTTGTAAGAGTAAGATATTTCCCATGAGAGCATCAGCCCTACAATTCATCTGTGCTTTGAAATGTAAGGATTCTAAGTAATATTTGATCTTGGATTTCTTTTGTATCAGAGAAGGGTTTGCAAATGCTGAGTAGACACTCCATGATAAATTGTCTGAGATTTTCAGCACGATGAAACATGGATTTAGTGGTAAAAACCTATTTCAGGGAAAAATACGTTCATTCAAAATGGCTTGCTCGTCCGGCCGGATTCAATTCCATATACAACCATCTAATTTGTGCATTTGTATTCGATGAATATGTTGCTTATTGGATAGAGAGAAACAGACAGGGTATTAAAAAGTGGATGTCAGGTTGCCCATGGTACGCTAAATAGGAATAGTCAACTAAAATGTAAGGATATTAAGAAACGTAATAACTGCTGGCAATATAGATGTCACCGGAAGGACGCTATTTGTCCACTAGAACTCGTTGTGGTCAATTGAAGCATAAAAGGTATTATATTTAAGGTTCTAAGCAGTATATTTTAAAGCAAACACGTGTTTTGAAAGTGTTTGTGCGTGTGTGCGTGTGATTATGCGTGTGTGCGTGTTATGTTAATTTATTTCACAGTATTTCTGATTATTGATATATTCCAATAATATCAAACAACTGTGAATGCTGTGCATTTGATGTACTCATGTGGAGGGAGAATTTCAATGGTAGGACATGAAATCAGCATGTACGCACGTACATACATGTCCCTCATGCTACTTAGTTTGACTGGTCTCTAGATATTGCTGTGCAGTACTCGCCAGAAATAACAAACTTCTACAATCGTTGTCTGACACACTGAATTCACATATTGCTTTCCGAGTTGAAAAGTACATGATAATTTCCTCATAATGCTTCTGAACATACAAAATTAACAAACTGCAGTCCAAGTGGTGAAGTTTACATAACAATAAATCTATATAAATGTGTACAAGTCAATAGTTTCCTTTCCTTTTTTCATTTATGTAGTTGATAAATTACACAAACGTCACCAGACACACTAAGTGTACTTTCCCGACAGACCCACTCGTGTACTAAGTTCATGTAAGGTCAAATCTAAATACAGAACTACGTAATTTCTAGTTATCGTTGCACGAGTGCACGTAGCTAACGTACTTACCGTCAGTTTCCATTACCGTTGAGAAAATAAACTTTTCCTAAGCTATTATTTGCATGAATATTCGGATGTCGTCGAGACCTATGGGATTGATTGAACGTGCAAATGTTAACGGAAATGTCAGACATGCATAGCGTAATAAAGGATTTGTGTGTGTGTGTGATTACATCACTACTCATTTTTATTCGTTATACGCATTAACGTGTCAATATGAACCTTTTCTTCTTTTCACACACAATTGTGTTCTATCCAATTTTAGACTCCAGTAATTACGATGAATGGAAATGTCTATAAAAAGAGTTTTCGTTTTAGTTTTGTTTTCCGTTCGTAAATCTTATTTAGGAATAATAGAAAAGGTCAATAGATCTTTATCTATTCCTTCTGGTGTGTCGTCATTCTTTTCCCCTTAGCAGTAACATGCCTTCTCTCATTGCTACTTTATGATCACGAAGAATCTCGCTATGTAAATATACATTACATGATCGAACGCAGTCCTTGAAGGCACGGCATTGTTTCAGTGAATAGTTACCATTGCATGTAGTGACACAGAAAAATGAATTCCAATAAAATCCGATTGCAGAATTATTCGCAGTCTAGTGAAGTTTTATTGTATTGCAAAGTTGTTTAACGTCCAACTCAGGAATCTTTCACTTATATGCGTCACCTTGTGGCGCCGAAGGGCAACAGATTTTGCCTATGCTCGGCACTTAAGGCCGTACACCAGGGAGGGTTCTTTAACGCATCGACAACTACTGTGACATTACTGGGACCTCAATCTATTGGATTAGAAATACTCTCAATATGTACGTATTGTTTTAATGTTTGAATCGATAGTTCGATTTAAGTATTACAGATGTGTTCATCTAAGGTAAATTGGCTACTTTAACAATGGAACGCACAACACGTACATCTTATGCATGAAGCTGTATTCATGATTAAATGTGTCCCTTTGGAACTTAGTTCTAATTTGCTTACACATGCATCCGCAAATCACTCAAACTGTAAATATCTGCGTGGAATATATGTGTTGATCTTAAAATGTTCCTCACAATCATTTTATTTGTTTTCACAGGCAAAGATAAATCAAGTTCGAAAATGTCTAAAAATACTCGTGCATGGAATAAAATTGCGCTAAGTAAAGTTGCCGTCAAAACATTGCCTATACACTTGTGGTGAATTTCGATTGTGAAAATATTTTTAATATGAGTGAATCAGAAATTCAAGATAAACATCATACTGGACTTATATAGGATATATCGTTGATGTTATATAACTGACCCTAAATTCCTCAGAGCAGGTGTACAACCTTGCGCTATTTACCTGTAATCTATAGCGACCTTGAATCCCCAGCATTAAGTGTTTGTGATATCGTTCTACTGCAGACTAACCTATGATAACTCCTGGGTGGTCGTGTCATCGTGCTGGAAGTAGCAATATGATGGACGATTTAATACTAGGTTTTATCAAAGTAGATGTTTTCACCTCATGTCATGACAAATGCAGACCTAAATATTAACTATATCACGATTTATCATACTAGTTGTTGTATTCGAACTATGCTGAACTATAACATTTTTGCGTGATTGCATTTCACACTATCAAAGAATTCAATTTTCCTTGTCATGACACCTGCAATATAATGTAACCTTCGAGATGACTTTCATACACCTGATTGAGAAATGTCAAGACCCAGACGACATATCTTCATATCATCTAAATGTCAGGTCGACAATCTAACTGATAACATTATCATGCTAATTGATTGAGTGCGTCGAGTGCTCTATTTTGGCCATTTCATTTCACCCGGAAGAGTTTTCCTGTACATGCAGTAATAATTAAGTTTATTCCAGCAGTAGTTTTTGTTTTTCTAATCCATAGGAATATTCTTATTTGAAAAGAAGTCACTCTGTTCATTCGCAATGACAGGCACCATGCTACTCTTCGTACATTATTTATTTGATAATTTAAAAACAAAACTCCAGAGCTGGAATCAGGCGTCATGAAGGAGTAAGCACTTATTTAATGAAATTTATCACTGCTAATGGCACCTTACTTCTCTAAAGAATGAATAAGAGTTACTAATAGTAGATTATTCTTTTACAGCACAACGCTAACTCATATCCCCTCTGCCTCTTCAATTCTGTTTCATATTTTCCCGTCACTAAGAAATCTTCGGATATCAACGAGTTTTTAGCTTATTCGTTTCAAAGTAACATATTGTCTATAAGCCATATAACGAAATGTGTTAAGCATTGAAAAATGCTTTAGATCAAATTACCACAATTTAATACAACTTTTGACATACTTTCCTTCGTTAGCTATAACATTCAATTGCAAGTTAACCAACATGACGGACGTTAACGCTTCCTTGGTTATTGACCGTTTGCTATATCGCGAAGTTAGCATAGTAGAAGTGTATAGCCAACTTTAAAAGGTGAAATATAAAGGTTATAGACTGAATATGCATGGGGATATCAGTCGGCACTTGATCTGTACAATACCTACAATTTAGATACCGTGTAGACCCTGGGCGGGCTTATTCCTCCATATTCCGTCTATAACATTTGAATATGGAACAACTTAATCTCCTCAATTTTTAAATGACCGAAAGGTGTGGAAGTTATGTGAAATAATTTTCAGGCTAAAAGTACTATTACGGTTTATACATTCACATTTCAAGCAACCTGTAATGATACAACAATAGACAACCATTGTACCAGCGCTTGCAACACTCTCATTATAACCACAAGGCATTTGGCCAGGTCTAAAAACTAAAGATTATAGTCGTGATAACAGCATACTCTAGCCGTCATGACAGGAGGCTGAGAATGAATCGTAGAAGAAATTCACTGCATCATATCCTCCGAATCCTTTATAGTGTCACTCTATTTGACCGTAAATATATTCCTGAATAACAGAACTTACTCTCGATACACGAAAGTGTCCTGTACAGGGTCCACAATTTTTGTACGTTACCTGTGACTGCACTTGCTTGCTTTTGACATATTATTATCAGGGTCAGTCGCCGTCACTTAAGCTTCCGTGTTCCTTGTATGCTTCGTAAGCGTGCCCAGCATAGTAACTCGGATATCTGACAAGTACATGCACCTAGCAAACAGAAGTCACGTCAGTTTCCAGAGGTAACAACTTGTCTTGTTACTGTAAATTCTGCATTATGTCCTATATATGTACTCTTCCTTATGGTTGTTCTTTCGTGAGTGGATTATTTTAATGGTTATCCTCGGATGTCGTAAGCATCAGTGTAATATGGGACATAGCGCTAGACCATACATCATAAGTCAATGGAATCAGAACTGTAATATGTTTTTATGATAATCATGTTTGTTGTTGTTGTTGTATTGTTTTTAACGTCACACTCAAGAAACTTTCACTTATATGGAGACGTCACCGCGTGCTGGTGAAGGGCGACAAATTTTGCCTACGCTCGCCACGTATGGCCGTAGAGCAGGGAGGGTTCTTTAACGTGCCAACACCTTCTGAGACACGGGACCTCGGTTTTTGCTGTCTCATTTGAAAGACAGGGACGGCCAACCGTCGAAAACGAAAACCACTAGGCCATGACGATCCTGATTATCATGTTTAAACCATACATCATAAGTCAATATAAGGAAAACTGTTAATTGTACTTATTATATTCAAAAATATTCAGACAACTGTCTTGAGTTTGTTTGAAAGGAGGTGACAAACGTGTATATATACAATAATATATTTTTTGTTGTTGATCGAACATCGCCTACCACCCTAATGTTATTGTCTGTTCTTCCCTATGTACGTAGAAATTCGTGTGAAAGCATTTCTATCTTACCATACCGACGTAGGTAAACTAGGGAATGTCCGGTAGGAAAAGCCATGTATTCAATAAAATTAGTGCAAATCACTCAACAAACTCAACTAAGACGTTAGCGGAAGTCTATCCATCCTACTTGTTCTCATACGGTCCTTATCACATATAGATACATTCTCCTTACACGTTTACACGGAAGAGACGTGACAATTGACTTCTGGTTTTCCTTTTAAAATCAATGTTTTACATAAGATCTCATTTCGTTTCTTTTTCCGTTTAAGGCATTACTATATACAGGTGGAGTATCTCATTTCATAATATTAGATTAATCTGTAAAGGTCGAGGAGGATCCTTGATTTTAAGGACACTTAATTGTTTTATCTGACTGCCCTTGTAGGTAGATAAGAAGAAGACAAATGAATGAAAAATAAAAGCTTATACTGGTGCCCTACAAATATGGATTATATGAATGAAAAGAGATAAGTAAAAGGTTATGGCAGCGGAACCATAAATCAAAATCATAGACTCGGTAACATAGTTATCCTAATTGACTACAGATTCGGATATCACCTAGAAATTGAAATTGAGCACAAAACAATATCCTATACTTATTAGTGACTACCTAGGAGTTGAGACATTATATACCTGAACGTGTAAATGTACATGTATTTTAATACGTAATTTATAAATGTAAAATATATCTGCGTTTGATTGGGGTGTGATCCTGAACTTTTTTTCCCAGGAAACAATATATAGGAGCGTCAAATGTACACGTACTTACGGTGTTATACGTGACCTCAATCCATCGGTAATAAATAAGTATGGGTCATCACCAACCCTATTGATAAAGAGTAAATTCTGTATTGTCACAAATATCTCTGTCGTTAACTCCTATCAGGAGACAAACATTTTCGTATTATTACCTCCATCAAACATTGGAACAAAACCAAGAAGTTTTGATTTATATTTGCTCGCAAGGAGACTTCTGAGAGAGAGAGAGAGAGAGAGAGAGTTTGAGAGAGAGAGAGTTTGTCAATGCAAAGTTTAGATAAGCACCTTCATGTCTACAGTTTCAGACTATTTCTTTTGTCTTGCTCTCAGGTATCGCGATGTCATGACTTTAGTTGTCAACATGAGTAAGCTTTACTCCAAATAACATGGGTCCCTACTTGTCAGCGGAAGAGTTACATCAATTTACGTGACCAAATCTCCGCCCGCATGTCTCATTCAAGAAAAGGAATCTAAAGCATATCTATTTCGATAATAGATGCCCTCCCTGAGGAATAAATAGGTAAAACTATCACATGATACTGCTATCACATAGTGCCTGGTAAAACTATGAAAGAAAATCAAAAGGGGTTTCAAGGTGCTCTCAAAATCTTATTTTGGACAAAATTCTCGTAAAAAATACTTTGTTTAGTCATGGTGGTTAATTTTGTAGCTGATTGATACATTTAGTACAATTCATGTCAATTCTGAGCATTTTCTTCATTTACAATTTTGTTTACTAAGAATTTGCATAATGATCTAAAGAAGCCATTTTCAGGAGTCTAGTGAAGATATCATTCAATAAACTTTCTAAACTATCATTACATGATTGCATTACGCAATATTTCAAAGTAAAAAGAAATGAATTTGAAATGTTAAGTGATGATCTTACGATCATATGTAGCGGAAGAAGTCACCCAAAGACCAGAACTAATAACAGCATATGGCCCTAAAATGAATGCCGCTTAGTTAAGTTTCTTGAAAGTTTTAATGTGAATATTTCATGAGATTGCACACACGCCAAATAAAGATCAATTTTGCACCTATGGTACTTTTTCCAGAATATGATCCGAATCACGTACTCTTCCTCTCTGGTGACATTCAACATTTATATATAGACCGCTGTTACAAATCTATCGCACGCATGGGAAAACGAAGGGACAAAGCTACTGGCCTCAAATTCAGAATATCAAGATCAATGTAAGTATTTAATTTTTAACTTAAGAATTTTATATAACATAATATTAATCCATGTAACCTTATAAATATATTTTGATTGTTATTTTTGGTATGTTACATCGTTTACATAATTTTTTTTTCGAGGTAGTGTGTTATTTCATTTTAAAATGAATTATTATATGTGTAAATCTACAAAAAAGGGTTGTTCACAATATAACAATTCTTTTTTTCACAATTGTGTCACTAGTGGTACGTAATTTAAAACTTATCGTTATCAACTTCCGACCTACATTAGATGTGTATATCATGGTAGCATATGAACTTTCCGTACTGCTCTACACACTGTGACAGACAGAAGTCGTGCGTCAGGGGAACAGCAGGAGCTATATCATTATGATCATCTCTTATCTATACCGGAAGTATATAAACCTTGTGTTCCAAAACAGGAATATGAGGCTAATGCTACCCCCGGTTGGCTAAAGTTTCCATCTAAGCGTGGTTGTAGTACGCGCCTAATGCTGTTGTCGCAGTTGTTTGTGCTAATGTAAGCGTCGTTGTAGTACGCGCCTAATGCAGTTGTCGGAGTTGTTTGTGCTAATGTAAGCGTCGTTGTAGTACGGGCCTAATGCTGTTGTCGGGGTTGTTTGTGCTAATGTAAGTGCCGGCGTAGTATGTAAGTAATGCTGTTGTCGGAGATGTGTGTGCTAATGTAAGTGCCGCGTAGTATGTAGCTAATGCTGTTGTCGGAGATGTTTGTGCTAATGTAAGTGCCGCGTAGTATGTAGCTAATGCTGTTGTCGGAGATGTTTGTGCTAATGTAAGTGCCGCGTAGTATGTCAGTAATGCTGTTGTCGGATATGTTTGTGCTAATGTAAGTGCCGCGTAGTATGTCAGTAATGCTGTTGTCGGAGATGTGTGTGCTAATGTAAGTGCCGCGTAATATGTCAGTAATGCTGTTGTCGGAGATGTTTGTGCTAATGTAAGTGCCGCGTAGTATGTAGCTAATGCTGTTGTCGGAGATGTTTGTGCTAATGTAAGTGCCGCGAAGTATGTCAGTAATGCTGTTGTCGGATATGTTTGTGCTAATGTAAGCGCGTTGTAGTATGTGGTTAATGCTGTTGTCGGAGATGTTTGTGCTAATGTAAGTGCCGGCGTGGTATGTAGCTAATGCTGTTGTCGGAGATGTTTGTGCTAATATTAGCGTAGTTGTAGTATGTGGTTAATGCTGCTCTCTAAGTTGTTGTATCTTATTTTTGTGTCACCGGTGTATATGACTTATTATTTACCGATGTTGGAGATGCTAGTGGTTTATGGTGTTCTCAAAGTTTTATATTGCTAACACAGGCGTCAGAGATGTGTGTGATTAATGTTGTATTCGGAGTTAACATGTGGCTAATGCTATCCTTGGATTGTATGTGACTAATTCTGTCCCAGAATGGTTTGTGACTAATGTTGTTCTAGAACATTCTGTAATAAAGGCTACTCCCTATGAGGCTAATGTTATTACAGCGTTACAATTTTAAGTGGTTAAAGTTGTTCTGGACTTATTTGTGACTTATGTTAACACTGGATGAATGTGGCATATTTTCTCATTTCATTCTATGTGACTACAAATATTTCGGTTGTGTATGTGGTGTAAATATTGTCGTGTCTGGGGCTTGTGTTGCTAATTATGTTGCCGGGGGTGTTTCATTTCTTCGGGATTGTATGTGGCTTAGTATTTTGTCGTAGGTGTATTTTTATTTCACCGTAGGTGTATGTATGGCTAAGTATGTCGCCGGGGGTGTTTCATTTCGTCGGGATTGTATGTGGCTAACTATTTTGTCGTAGGTGTATTATTATTTCACCGTAGGTGCATGGGGACAATTATGAAGCCCGAAGTGTATGGCTAATTTTGGCGTCGGTGTGTATGTGGCTAGTTTTATCGTCGGTAATATATGTGGCTGATTCTGTCGTAGGGATGAATGTGGCAAATTAGATCGTCGGGGTGTTTATGTAGCTAATTATGTTGTCGGAGTTATATGTGGCCATGGATACTCCGGATTTGTAAATGTTCATTGTTGTTGGAGTTGTTCATGGCTTATCATGTCGTCATATTCATATGTGACACAGTGAGTCCACCACCCTTTCTATTCACTGGTAACCATGGCAATATAGTTTCAGTAGTTTTACGTAGGTAAAATAATGTGACTACATGGATGGACCACGTTAACCTTATAAGCCTTAAAAGACTATGTTTAGCAATGAGGGAGCTCGTCTTTTCTATATTTAGTTAAAATATTTGAGATATGGTTTTAAGAAAGGGAAGTACTTCAACCAAACAAGTATTTCGGAAAATGTGAGCCGGCAGTTGTGTATTTAAGTACTCCTCTGAAATCCATGGCTGGTCTGGAAAGATAACATGACATTTATAATAATAAGTAAATAATTAAGCTAAATACTGTCACGATTGCTGTCTTATGAGTAGCGCCTGAACTTTTAGCATTTCAGTCCGAATATCAAATGACCTACGCTGGGCGATATCACCGTATGACAAAAATGAGGATAAGTGCGTGAGAATTAGAGTGTACATGTTTAAACACGGGCATTCTGAGATGTTTAAGTAGTAACGCATTTGCTCAAATAGTCAAATCCCAGTCTGAGTTTAATAAATGAACAAAATAAATTGGCTTGAACTTGTATTGGGATAGGTTTAATATTTATCTGGAAGTAAAATTCAAATATAGCGGATTGATTATAAGTAAGCGAGCCTTATCAGGAATGAATACGTGATAGATGGCATATTGAGCCAACCTTTTTAGTACAAAGTTCACTACCGTTGTAAAGTTTTCCTAGATTAAAATTTCCTGATAAAATACATGTCCATCCCTTACAAATATTGCCCATTTATAAAAAGCTAATGACATACATTTCCATTTTTATTTTTACGTGTAAGATCTTCGGTTGTTTGTTTATTTCTATTGTGGTTTTATTTTTCATACAGAATTTATTCATTGATGTAAAAGTTTAATCATCTAAGTTTATGTACATGAATGTAAAATCGTGTTCTATCTGAGTGCACACCAGCAGTTTTACGTTTGATTATGTGGGTTGATTGCTATCTGTAGTGGGTTTACCTTTACCTCAACAAAAGATCAAATTTGCACAAAAGTGTGTCATTGAGTCAAAGTAAATAAAAAACCTGCAGTTTTTCTCTTCTAAATCAATCACCGTCACATTCGATTATGTATTATTCATATAAGATGACGTCAACTGGGAGTTGTCGCGCTTGGTAAATAAACTTCACTAACGATGGTTTTCTCTCATCAACATCAGGATACATGTATTTTCTATTGCATAAATACTGGGAAAACAAGCGAGCGACTGTCAGTCCTTTTTGTGTTTTATCTGATAATTTAACATACATTCACGTGTAAATATGATCTCGTAGTGGCCTACCCTGATCTTTCAATAAAGTAAGGGTTACTTTTATGTCTTAGTATATGCCCGCCTTATATAACAACTAGCTTATCCCTTAACGTTGGTGACAAGGAATTACAAATAACGGACAACCAGGTTTCCAAATCAATTAAATACCGAGTTCATATGTACTTAGTGTGGCATGTATGGGCGTTTCATTCACACAGACTCGTCATACTTAGTTTATTGCTAAAACGTATGTATGTTATATCAATATTTAATTTTAAAATCATTTACTTTGGCGCTTAACGTTTACCGAAACCATAGCACTAAATGACTAGAATGTCGCGCCTTATAACATTGATCTTCTTACTTCCGGTTTGAATCCTTCCCGGTGGGTTCTAATTACATGAAAATGTTTGTCAGTTTTCTTGCAGTAGGCACGTGGAACCCGGAAACATGATTGAAACTGAGATTGTTCTGCATTGTGGGAAACAATAACAACGATACACACACTCATACTCACACAAATTTCCGAACAGCCAATGTTTAGTCTAGACTAGTTATGTTAGAATTGTCAAAACTATTTTTATTAGTTGACATTTTCCATCACAAGGTGGCGTGACTGGAGCGGCATCTTTGCCCTTTGTTATGTAGGGATATGCATTATGATCAAGCTGTTGGATGTAGATAAGAAGCCCTTTTCTTCTTCTCTCTTTGTACAGATTGTGTGTATCGCTCAAGTGATAGCGATCTGAAATGTACTGCCTCTAGGTGTTCAACCCATAAGTGTTTTATTCCTCTCAGCTGTATTTGACAAATGTTTTTTTTATGCTTTTGAGATCTAGTACGAAAGTTAAGAGCAAGATTAGAAATCAGACTTGTAGGAAAATATTGGAGAAAGTTTTTGAATTTTGTACATAGTTGTTGAACAATAGGAATTGTTTTGTGATTTGTACTCTGGACACCAAAACAATCTCATTTTAACAAAAGGTTCTCAATTACACGTGCATCTTTCTGATCAAGACGCTCTCTTTTATTATTTTTATGACGTCAGTGTATTCTCATATTGCGTCACTTCCAAAAATATTTCGTCCTTCTTTAAAGGGTAAACTTATAACACGTTTTATAGTGTGTTTTAAGTAGATGCAGTTCTGTCACACGCCATTTGTAAAATAGAATAATTGTTGAACTGCTGGTAAAACTATCTTGACAACAGCAATTTTGACGACGACATTTTAATCTGTACAAATGGTGATCAAATTGGGTGATTAATAGTAAACAAAGAGTTTATTTCAAGTTACGACTTGTATGATCAGATGCTCATAACACAATGTATATACATGATTATATACATACATATATATTATGCATCTTGGTGCTTTTCTTCTTTCTCAAATATAAAAGTCATATTTGAAACAATACTTTTGCTACGTGTACAATTATCCCAGTGTCAACATTAAAGTACAAAAAGCATTGCCTCTTATCTTAGAAACCATTAACCAAGTTCGAACCCTTAACGTAGCCCATTTTTTAATTTAACATATTATATTGCACATTTAGTTATTTTTGTGATATTTTCACGAATCTTTTTTGCCAACTCCCAATGTAGATTTCTATTTAGTCATCCGAGATCTGTATAGAGCCCTGTAGATACGAAGATTCCCTGAGTTTTAGAGGTTCCAGATGATTTTTGTCTGGCGGTCTATACAAAACAAGTAAGTGCAGACTAGATCCTGCCACTCCGTTTACGTTATATTCGGATAGCTCTATAGTCCTTGTGCTGTACACTCACGGCAGAGAAAATCTCCGGGAAGCCAAATAAGATTATAATTTGACTAATATGATCAATTACCATTTAATGTGAGAATATTTCTAGGTTTCATTGTTTTGGCCATGTTGTACATTGTATAACATTTGATAGGCTTGACTTTGATTCGTACTTTTCGAGCAGCTTCACATTTTTGGTGATTTGTCAGCACTTAACTTTCAGGATGCGAGTTTGTTATGTTGTCATGGTAAAGAGATATGGTGCTGTTTGTTAGTTTCTCATCACAATAATCTCATAAGAAGTATTTCCGGATACTGTGTAATTTCCTTATTTGTCAACAACGTATCAACATACCAATTTTCCGGAAAACTGTAAATTTGCCAGCTTGGTTTCAGGATATTAGTTATTTTCCGTTGATTAAAAAACTGCTTTAAAATTGATATCAACAGGACGCCAAACAAAGAAACTGAACAGAAAACAAAGCAAGTATGTAATAGGAGCAATCAAATGTCCGCTTTAACAAAGAACGTGTGTGTTCCGTACATTCTGGGATATGTTTTCCATCGGTTATGCCCGATTAACATTATAACTTCAGTTATTTTTATATCAAATTAAATTCCACGGTATAGTACAGACAAAGCAGAGCGGAATCAGAACTTTGTGCTGCGTTTTAGTCGACTTTCATTACGTTCTTTACATTTCTCTTAACTCTGCATCCCAGACAGACATAGTCTGGCATTACGTGGGTTATCTGTAATACAACGCAGAGATGCGGTTAGGTCACGAACTCGGTATATCCATTGATTACGCAAAGAATGAGATCTTTAATTTTGATCACCCACTTGGGAATCTCATTAGTAAAGGCATCTAAGCGTAAGGTGTTAGACCTTCTATCGAAATGAAAACATATACAGTTGTAATCAGTTTTTCTCTCAGTACAACGTTCTTGGTTGACTCAAAGGTATTTTGCAGTGTGAAACATAACTGATAAAGAGACCATCCTTGGTGTCATCATCAAAGAATATGTATATTATCTGATAGGCACACTAGTCTGATATTAACATATACAGACACATATCTATAGTAAATAATCATAAAGGCCAAATAACGATATGATAATACTTAACCCTTTAGCAAACGTAATGATACTTCTATGCATTTTATACCTAAAACACACTGAAGTCTCTAACTCATGTTCATAGCTCATTGTTTATTTACCAGGTCATATTTTTGCGATTATAAATAAAATGAATATTTATCTATATTGTATGAAGCATGACGATGCCAGATTTGATCATCAAGCGTGGGATTTATTTTTGCGAGTATGTTCTGTCGCGTACGTCCGCATATATTTTCAAGAATAAAGCGTATTTAACACTAAATTGAGGATTTCAAGCTTAAGTTCATTTCCTCTGATTTTTGGCCGATATAAGGATATACGGATAGATAGTTGAATGATATATATGGCATTTAATTGCTAACACACACACACAACTCACGAACATCCTTTCCTTTTCCGAAACTAAACTCCTAATGTACAAGTAAATGCATCTCAATAAGAACAATACCTATATATTATATTACAAAGTTCTAATAACAAATAAGATGGAGGGGAACATCAATGTGGTATTAAATAGTCTGTTCTGATCGTTAGCAGGATAAAGATTGACCTCGTCTTTACTGATTAGATACGAATAAAATAACGACGGTTTCTCAAGCAAAATAGAAAGAACTTATATAATAATACATCTGACACACACCTAATTGGCTCTCTTATTTATTTTCTTTGAAAATTTTTGATTTACGCTTAGAACAACTCACTTCTTACATTACTTACTACCTGACCCTAGTTTGTCAAAAGTCCTGTACTGGAACTAAGACTGCAAACATCAGATAAAGCAATCTTTTGACACATGAAATATTTATTATCATGTTGGAACGACGAGCGAATATTTAGGATGTTGATGTATAAATGCAAGAGGTATTCCGGTACATAATAAAGTTAGCTAATGTTGTAGACTAAAGCGGTATTACAATGTATAGAACTACTAAGTATTTCACGAGAGTAACACACTATAAAAGTACAAAATGTTACACGAGACTTACATAGGCCACATACTTAGGCTGTCTGGTTAGCGTAGTAGTAAGCACATCCAATTTCAACAATGCGACGCGGGTTCGATATGACTAGGGATGATATGGTGGTTGCCTATTCAGAAACATGGGTTTTCTCCGAGTACTCCGGTATCCTCTCACGGCAAGGACCCCCACACGCCAAAATCATGGTCAACGAGAGACATTGATGCAAGCTGATATCACGTGTTTGTCAATCGTTGTAAAAAATAAAGTTTTTATTTTATACATACATGTATGGTCTATAAACACAGCGGTTGCTTACCAACTATTACATGAGACTCAAATATGATAAAGATCGTTAGCTAACAATTTCACAAAAAGTAACAGTCCACAAATACAATGTACTGTCTGTTGGACGCCAATTCGGACATGTGGGTTTTCTCCTGGTACTTCGGGTTCCTCCAACATGATAGTCACAGTACTACAAAAACAAGTTTGGTAACTAACTACTAACATAAATGTTAAAAATAAGATTTATAATCATTACATTGAAATCATATGAAAGTGTATGTAATCTTCTCGCCACAGTTTGACATATGATTTTCAGTTTTATTTTTAAGTAGCAAAATATCTCGACCTTAGCTTGAGTTTTCAAAGAGAGAGTGTGTGAATATTTAGGATAACAAACTCAAATTTCAAAATGACTACGACAGATCACTTTTCAGCCTGGATAAAAACACGTGGACAAAGCTAATGTTCCTCATCAAGGCCATTCAACTCAACTTGTGTGGGAGAAGTTTTTTTTTTGACAAATTAAAGTCTCATTTAGTTTTTTAGACGTTTATAAACAAGTGATCATAATTCTGATCCCACAGACGACTTATGCTCAGGCGTGTTTTCAATACTTTTCTTAGAGATCTTGAAATATGCAGATACTAAATGCTGCGTAAGATAGTCTGGTGGATGTAATTTTGTAATGATTTTATATAACTGAACGTTTTTGTACAAGGTAGTTGTTGGCTGTTGCTTTTCAGGGTATTTGTAGTTGCAGGACTGAGTCCTTTATTGGCTGTACAATAACAATAACAAATTTTGACGGGGAATTACAAGACAAGTATTTCACTTTTGGGATATGAGTTGTCAAATATCATAATATAAAGAGACAGCAAATGTATTCCTTGCTTTACTACTTACAATGTACATGATAATCACATTAAGTGACCACCTGTTAGCTTATAATCTAATTGTGGCGACAGCTTTTGAACCAGGAATATCATTGCTAACCGCATTGCTGTAGTTTCCGAAGCGAGTGCAAAGGTGAACACATTTATAGAAACTGAAATGCTATATTGCACAACATGAGTCAATTCAACGTTAACCCTTTTGGAATTTCTAGATTTCTTGTAGAATCCTAAATCACATTGCAGCTGAAGGAGTGAAATTGAATTGGAAAGATAATATTCACATGGAAATCAAGAATGCTACTTAATTAAAATTACATCAATCGTGTTTGTTAGAAATTTTCAATTTTGATTCTTTAAATATCAAAAATATCGAGATAACATTGTAGTAATAATCTGTTGGATAAAAGTGAATTAACAGAATTAATGTGAAGGTCAAGGTAACGAACAGTGAACAGCTCATATCTTCCATAAGGAATACGAAATAAAGAGTTGCGGGTTAATTGAAATAAATATATCGAATCGACAAATGAATGAAAATGATTATTGTAAAAATATATAACGCCGTCTATATACCGAATGGTCGACTGGAGGGCAACAGCATGATGCTTTTTCTTCTCACGTAAGAGCTTTTGAATAAATATAATAATATAGACCCAGGTCATGGGGATTCCAACACACTGGTGGAGGATCTGGTCACGGAAATATTGCCAATGAGGAACTCTACATCTTTTTAATTTCAATCTCAGAGTAATTGTGCGTAGAATCGGAGAGGTGTTTAACAAAGGAACTTTTTGAATTACTAATCACTAGATATTACCATTTCCTATTTCCATTCTTTTTGAAGAATCAATTGCCGATGATGCTAGTCTAGTCTTTAATTTATCGTAAGATGTGGTCGTATAAAGTGTTGAAAAGTCATATGTTTTGATCCGATTGATTTGAGAAAAGTTTTTCGACTTCAAATTTACTGAAATCATTTAGAATGTTTTTGAATCTGAGTTACACCACTTCTAGCATATGTCCCGGTAGGTTTTCTTTCAATGGATTTGGCAAATCGCGTGCTTCTAATAGAGGAAATGTGAATTTTACAAATGTGCAAACTTGGATTTACAACAAAATGAAAAATATATTTTTCAATATCTAAGCTGGAAATCTGGCCTTTTATTATTGATCAGACACTAATTTCAGTACAGATTATAGCTTAATAATTGAAACTGAATTCGGTATGAAAGAGCGATGTCAAGTACCAAACTTCAATTTTAGATAACTACCGTTCGATAACAGATCAGCTTTACGTTCACTATTAAACGGGTACCTGTCACCTGTGGTGTCTATCTGTTCTATCAATGATTTAGCGGAATGTTTGTAATTCACAAACAAATGTTTGCCAAGTTACCTTGTCTTTATATTGTGTATTGTTTGACATTTAGAAATACTTCAATCGTTAATTTGCAGTATTCCACCCTTCTCGAATTAACTGTGAAGAACATGAAGTACATGTTCTACGTAGTTATCACTTCCCTTATTATGTTTTTTTTTTTTGGAATGATAATTATTATGATGGGCGGATGTTAGCAAATGCTCATTGTTGACGGTAGAATGATATCAGTGGAATTGGCCATAATGTATGGTTTAAGAATATTTCTTTTCATCTATTATTATTAATGCACAAATCATTCTTGATAGGTTTACAGGAGTTAAAATATTCTGTCCGCCTGAAGATAGATAACTTATTGCGTTGTTACTTTTACTTTTGCATTTATCTTTTCTGACGATACATCTTGTTCTAGCTCTTTTTTGTGCGTCAGATTTTAAGACACTTTCTGTTTTTATCCATTGTCATTGTCTTCCAGTCATTTAACGATGATCTCTATTACCTAGTGATGGGGGTGGGGGGTACCCCAATCCACACACAGGGAGTTAATCGATTATGTGCAAGTACGGGATTTACAGGAAATCAAAATTGGTGCAAGCGTGAATGAGACGTGAAGTTAAAATCTCAATGTCCTTAATCCTTGGCTGCTCCTGCATTAAGCATGCTGCAGCCCAATGTTGTTGCCATGGATGTCTGATGGTCGGTTGGTTGCTTGTATTGTTGTTTAACGTTACACTCAAGAACCTTTTGCGTATATGGAGACGTCAGTGTATATCGGTAAAGGACGGCCTCTACTCGGCACACATGACCATTGAGCCGGTTCGCTTCTTTAACCTGCCGACACCTACTATGACACGGAACCTGGGTTTACTTTTCATCTAAATGACAGGGACAGCAAACCGCAATGTTGCACAGAATCCAATTAAGTACCTCACTATCACTATCGAATTCAGTTCCGAGGCAAAAATGCTAACCAATGAATCATCGTGGCCTCAAATACATGCTTGTATAATGTGACACGTTGTGTTTCAGTGTGTACAAGACGTGTGGTCAGATACAGTTAATTCCGTTTCCATCTCTAACAGTCGTGCATAACATGATATCATAAGGCTAAATATTTACTGCAATAATACACTGGTTTATACTGGTACCCCTATTTGCTAAAAGGAAGGTGTTAACGATTCTTCGGAAACATTAATTTCATAATCCTCTCGCTCGCTTACCACGGTATTGACTAGATACATGTACTATGACGTATAGTTTCAGTGACGCTATTTCATTCCCCTGTTTTTTTTTATCCCTCAATATGTGTATAACTTTTTCATGTTTGGATTTTGCTGTTATAACAGTTAGATCTACGATCAAGCTATACATGTACTTATGCTAAACTTCATGTACATTACTTATTTGGATATCAAAGAAGTTATGTGGGGAGTTAATGTAAATGGCAACCTACGGCGATTGTGAATCTTTTTAAAGCGATATGTAGTGCAACAAACAATCCTTACACAGCCATCCAATCTTTAGACAGCATTTACTAAAAACTGTTACCCTGCAGAATAAAATTTTAATTATCATTTCATGTATACATTATCGAATGAAATCAAAGTATTGATAGAATTAAGTGAGACTATCAAACAAAAGAAGGTCGAAGATACTAAGGCGACATTCAATAAGTTCGATCGAAAAACTTGTGAAAACTTTATATGCTGGGGAAACGTAGGCATTGCCATACACATTCAACAACCAAAGATTTCGGTTGCAATCGCGAAAAAGATGCCCTGTTCCCAGCAAGTAAGAAATAGAAAAATGTCTACACCGTGAATAATTCGGGTCTTTTTTCCGTTTTATATGTTTTTATTTCACCTAATTCTAAATCTTTGACATCTGATCAGTCTGATGACGTATCTCATTAAGTGTATCCCGCTTTGTTCTTTACTTAAAACAAATATACCGAAACTCGCCGGTATATAATTATGCTCTTTACATGGATTAAAAGTAAGTGGAAATGATTTTTATCATATTTCTAGCCTGCAGACAAGAAGGGTCAAGGCCAAGCGTGCAGAGGAGTGGAGTTGAACCGTTGCACTGTCATGCACTCCTTTGTGATGCCTCGTCGGAGGATATCTAGATAAAGGATTTAGCCCTTTCATTAATCAAGTACCTGTATCTCTCTTATCTATAATTGTTCGTGGAATGGAATACAAATTATCTTTTAAGAAAGTATGAATTATTTAGATATCTGTCAAATTTTGTTGAAATAAGGTTATCATAACAGGAGAGAAAACACGTAATTATTGTGGGCAGACATCATCTTAGACAGGCGCTTTGGTAAATTTGTGTCTAACAGTAAAAAAAATCACTTTATCAATTCTTGATAAACGGAATGAAAGACGAGTAGGAGTTATTGGGATGATTTAAATGCATTCTTGATCATATTTATGTAACATAAGCACTTGACAGAGAGTTAGCTGACACACGCTTTATCTGCTCCGACAGTTCTTGTCGGGTGTACAGGAACAGACAAAAACTTTCTGATGAAAAATTGTATTTTTAAAACTATTTCAAGTAACTCATTACAGAGGCAATTAATTTCTTATATGCTCAAATGTAAAACTTAGAAGACGGTTTGGTACTGATAGTCTGCCAACAGGCTGATTACTCCATATCTCGTGTAAAGTATTACCAAAAAGTTGTCCAAAAGATCACTACAGCTGGTCTTAAAAGAAAAACACAAAAACACATCATCAATATTAAATGCTTTCTCCAAAACAAAGTTACCTTACTTTCGAAAATATTATCAAAACACTCTTTTAGCGCATCAAAATGCTGCTTAAAAATTCTACTAAAACATTTGCTGAATGTTAACAACTTGCAGCCTGCGCAAACATTTACGCATGAATGTTGATCCGCGTGCAATGTTTGTGCATATCTGTCAACACACGATTGTCGATTGAGGATATGAGAGAGAGGTACTTTATTTTGATTGTACCTTTTCAGCTGAAATTATACCTTTTCACACATCTGTCAATGTACATTGTATAGGGAATTTGTACGTTTTGTCTTCGCAAGTAGACTTTGTCTTTGTATAAAGGTACTTTTAAATTGATTTACATATGAGATTCCTTCCTCAAAACTGTGACGTGGTCTTTGAAATTCAGTCCTAACACATTCCCTCGTCTCGTGTTTCTTGCTGTCAATGTTTGTCCTTCAGAACCAGTAGTTTTGATACATTGTTGTGGTGTTTCTATTTGTCCATTGCGTCGTGATATGTATGTATACCGGGGGTATCTTGTTATATTGGCGCCTCTTGTATCTTGCATTATAGATTCGATATCCCCTCTCTTCTTTTAACTATTCATTTTTTAATGCAACGAGGATTTTACGACAATATTTTTTAGTTGGTTAAGGGGTCCAACGACCCTATTTTATGAAAATAATTCGACACATGCTACATACTTTGGTTCTGTTGAGGATGCGGACGATATATTATCTTCAAAAACGATGGATAACTTGAATTGACAAATGTTATTTTGTGTAGTAAGATCTTCACAAGACAAGTAATGGTTTCAAATACATATACACTTTGAAGTCACATATACGTAGCAGACAACTTGGTAACCAGGCATTATTGCTATGAAGGGTATCATAGCTCATGTCCAGGTGTTTTAGTACAGTGGTTGTAACTCAGATGCGCAATAGTTCAATCAAACACTCTATGATCTGGGAATCAAATATAGGGACATGTTACTTATGGGCTGTCAGTTTATCTACCTGTCTGTCAGTGACAAAACACTTAAGATTAGATATAACATTACTATTACACTTGGGCTATTCCTGTTTCAAATACACAGTTGTTTTTTACTATAATAGTATTTGAGCAGTATTAAGGACATGCCAGGGCGTAGGCCTACCCTGGACATGATATTTAATCAATATACATTTCACGGCCAATTATACCTGCAAGGATTCTCCAGGTCTTGCTTTTAACTGTATATCTGATCTCAATGTACTGAGGGTTACCATCGCACAGAGTACACTGTCTACATCATGTAGAGAAAGCACACAGGATTTTCAGACATAACAACCTTATCTTGAAATTTGTCTCGATTATGTACAGATTATAAATCTCAAGAATAATTTACTTGAGTAACAGCTCGACAATGAAGGTAGGTAGGGTACCACTCGAGTCAGTTACTTAGATAAGTATATTAATAAAACCTTTCACATAAAAGTTCCAAGTTAAGTAACACGTAGGCTATAAGTGGGTAGCTAATTTTGTTATAATCCTTTATGTCGTAACGTTTACTACTTGTATTTCATTAGATATTCATAAATGCCACACGGCTGTACAACATTCCACTTATTCAGCCCAGCATCACATCTTAGTAATGAAGATGTTTATCACTCGTACGTTAAATGCACCGGAATGCGACCGGAGAGAGAATTCAACAATCAAAATCGCTTGTTATCTTTTTATGCTGATGAAGATGAAAATTGTGATAGTTATCTGCTTCATGGTTAGTGATAAAGGAAATAAGGTTACAAGTGGACCCCGGGATGAACTGATAGGATATACGGACATTTTATTCAAAAGAATTAGATTACACGTGGTAGATGTCAATTATGCATATTTATACGAACATATTTATCCAAGTTTCACTGGGTGAGGCCAGTATATATCAGATCCATTTCACTTATTCAATCACTGCTTATTAAGTCCAAAATATAAGTATTTGTAAGTGTATGTATCATCAACAACACAAGGTAGGGGGTATGGAAGGTCTGAACAAAAATCCTAAAAATTCTTGCATCGTGCTGTGAAAAATCTTTATCCCACAATTAATATTCACACAAAATTAAATATATACGTCTGTCCAAAATAGAAATACATATTACTAATTGAAATCAACATTTTGATATAATCCTATAATATAATCAGGGTCAGAGAGGTTTTGTTAGTGACTACATTTCTTGTCAATGAAAGGAGAGTCAAACACGCCTCTGCTTGATACAGATCTAATATACCATGGGGATAAGCATGCCAGATATCTTTTGTCGGCACAACAGGATGATTTCCAATGATGTCCCTACCATTCTCTATGTCTGTTTTTCTCTTCTGAAAAGTTCCACAAATCTGAGATTATAGAACTAGCTCCATTTATTTATCAAGGAAATGTAGATATAGGGTCAGAAATTAAGGTTCAACTGATCACAGATACTCATTGTCTCTGAAGATTTTCAAATGTGTCAGATCAATTCGATATCATAAGAGTATTAAGTATATTTGAATCAAGCACAAATTTTATGGAAATTTAAACATGCGTTCCAGTTTTCATTAATTTCTTATACCTGTTAAGCAAGTAAAAACATAAGATGACTCACTTTCGGCAGTTTGATATATATCCCAGAACACATGTTAAATTTAGTTGTCGTCTGCCTGTTAGACTCCCAGACATGTCACCAACGGAATTGTACATGGTGGCGTAGACAGGAAATGTGTGACAGAATACGACCACAAATATAACTTGAAACTTGAATAATTATTTTGATATAACCCCGGTGATATTTGTAGTACATTACGTAGCAAATGTTTCCTTATTATAGATGTTCACTTTTCTTTCCTTATTTTTTATGAATAATTTTAAATTTAAATAGCAGAGGATAATAAATATCATGAATACGTTACAACTGAATTCGTCGTATATTTGAAAAAGCAGCCCAGTTAACGCAGAGTAAAATAATTAGAATACTTCTTATATAATACGTCAAGTCAGAATTAAAGTGTATGTACATATCGCACCTAAACTTTAGAAACTTCTCATTGTGAAGATTGATGTGTAATCATCACTTGTCTAATATCACTTACATTATGTCCTTTGCATACATAACAAATTCTGTAAGTGATTTTGATTGCTACTAGGGGACCTCGTATGTACATTTCTAAACCTTTAAACATAATAAATTTTAATGCTACAGGTAGATGGACTTTGCAGTCCCTTTTGATGTGACTAAAATGATTAACATTAGCAGCCCGTACACATACATCCGTGACCTCGCATAAACCAAATACAGCCTTTCACACTTATTACTGCTTCCAAAGTGACATTTCGCATTAGTTTGCATTTGAATGCAATGCTAATATTATTCCATTAAAATAAACTCTTGTCCTACAGACAATATGATATATAATGATGCTAAGTAATGAAACTTGGATTCGGGAACATTGAGTAACGACGATTGCTCCCTATCGATATTACAGCATTGGTATGAAATGTGAAGGGTCATTTACGTATCTGTGATAACAAACATTTACATTTATTATGAGTGAAAAATCGACGGCAAAGCTGTCAAACATGTCGCAAAGTTTGTTTTTGTTGCCGCTGCCGGTAAATTTGATTTTGACTGTTTTCGCGGAGCATAAAATGATTTGCTTTGTCGACCTCCAGTTTTGTGTTCTGATGTTGATTATGTACAGTTAGAGCTACAGTTATTCCCGATACCTCAGTAGTGTGCTTCTTGAATTAACAAAATACACAGTATCTTGCGTTTATTTGTTGTAACAGTTAAACATATTTCCTTACAAATGATCTAGACAGTTTGCTCCAGATAACTTTCACACTTCTAGGGGTTTTATTTTCAGTCTGTTTGGCACAATAATTCTCACAAGTCACCCCCTGATTTACCGTATACGCACGTACTGTGTTCTTCTCAGACAGACTGGCGTATGTATACTTATCTTATAACGCAGTACCATACCATAAGACGTCCAAATTCCCGGTAAAAGTCATAGGCTTATCGCTTAGTTAATATCAGCATGTAAATTCTCTGTATGTTCACCGTAATCAAATTGTAAATTGTAGTATAGAATTAAATAGAAAATCCTATTAGGATGAGCTTCTTACATCTCTGTTGTTTATACTTCCTAAATCTACGAAAATAGTACAGCAAAGTGTAAAAGGAACCAAAATCGGAAGAAGTATATATATATATATATGTATATATATATATATATATATATTGCAAATACATGCATATATTAGACTTTTCTATAAACAGACCGGGCATTTATCATTGGGTTAAATGCTGCCCTCGTAACCTAGATATATTTTATTAATGGGAGATATTGATTCTATGGCAGAATGTTTAAAAACAGCTATAAATATCTGACTGCCGACTGCTGACTGGTTTTGGTATGGAAAACTTCGAAAGGTATATATTAAACAATCAATAGTTTTTCTAGGTACAAACAGGTGTATCTGAATAACCTATAACTTCTTACTACCTATTGTAACAGACAGATAGCATGTAATTAGCAATATTTTCCGTGCTTATTAGTTTTAAATTGTTTAAAAAGGAAATAATATTTGCATGTTATACATTGTATTATGCAAATGAAAAATGAACACAAATTGTTGCTGACATAACAAGTTTATTTGATATCCAGTACATTGTCTCATTCGTAAAGGATAAAGGTACAGTTGTTGAGATAATCAGTAGTTATAATAATAATATAATCATAATGAACGTACATGTATATTGGCAATAAGTGTACAATACTTATGGAAATAATGTTAATTTATTGCCAAAGATGATGAGTATGGTAGTAGGCATGAAATAAGTGAAAAAAAACGTATGTAGATTGATACCAATTACCTACCTCTAGTCTATACCTAAAAGCAGATAGATTCAAATGAAAAATACAAAGGATTATCAGAACAGGTGTTTAATGGTTCTGGTTGAGCACAAAATCGCTACATGACTGACTTACATTGAATCCGCTCTTGTGCATTCTAACAATACTCATCTTTCAGATCTGAAAGCAAAGAAAATTCTTTCATACAAACATTTTAAATAGGTTTAGGGATTATACCTAGAAATTGCACTACGTTTTAGACACGCGACGGTTATAGCAAGTCAAAGTCCTGAATCTGTTTTATATGGACACATACAACTCAATGTAAACAGTCAGAATAAGGTGTACGTACATCAGTGCAGGTAAGTGCTTAACCACAAGAGGGGACAAAGTGAAAATGTTGATCGGCTGAGGATAAATGTTCTCGTTTGATATCTTTTTGTATGTACGATTACCATTTTCTGGTAGTTGATAACATAGTTCAGCTCAAGACAAAGTTATCATTTTCTATTATTTGTTGACAATAATAAGACGTTTACTACTTGTGGCTAGTTGGAAGATAAGATATGTGTCCTTCTTCTGGTACAACAAAGGTTAATAGTTATCTGACAACTGTATATAGAATCGCATACGTACTCTTAGCTCTCTCATCGTTGTCCTGACTTTTTTTAAGTATCTGAGATCAAGGACGATGTAATTATATATTAATACATGGTCATATATGGGTATTAATGTAATGAAAACGTCAGTGCCATTTTGGGGATGTCAATGAAATCGTATATTGGTATTTGCAGATTTTACATTTTTGCATTTTAAATACATGTGTATATGAACAATACAAAATGTAATTACATTGTGGAAGGAGTTTTAGAAACTTCTATTCGCTAGGATTCTAGATTTCCTATTACGGTAATGAGCGAAGTAAGGAATGGACATGATCGGTTTTGCAGGTAATAATGGGGAAAATATAAAATATATAACATCACTATCATATAACGGAGGGAACAGAAACCATTTGCAACCCTGTCCTAATGTGATAAACACTTGTTCTAATATGAATTCATAACATCAGTCAGAACGTTTCTGAAAGAGAGAACGGTCTGGTGCTACTTATATTTTTGTAGATAACTACATGTAGTAGAATTCTATCGTTTGTCGACATACTAAAAATAAAAAAAAATCAAACAGAATCAAGACAATAAATTTTGAATTGTCCTCTCTCTCTCTCTCTCTCTCTCCGTCTCTCTCTTTCTCTCGTATGTGTAAAGGAGACAGACACGGTACATCCTCTAAGTGTATTTATGTTTATGTCCGTTTATTATAATTCATACTTGCCGAATATTTAACTTTAAGATTATGTACAGTTTATTTTCGCATTAATGATGATGTGTTAGTCAAAATAGTTTGCAACATTTCTCAGGTTTATAAAAAAGACTACTCTATAGTAAACCGTCAAAATCTTTAATAAAAGAATTAACAGTATCGAAATTCAGATTATCGTGTCCATCCCATCCCTCGCCCGAACACTATTAAATGCATCATGGGTGGTATTCTCGTTGTGACTGGGGAAACTGTGTAATCGACACTGTTGTGACGTTCAGGAGGAAGCCCCGCCATTGTATGATCATTTCTCGCGATATTTTATTCCATCCTGTCACCTTCATGATATTCACGTCACTTTAAATATCAAATCTTCCAAATTCAAATTACTTATATCAGTAATAAAAGTCTGATAAATCAAAGTATTGATTAATGTGCAACAATATACTTTTCTGTTGTTTTCATTCTGTTCACATTGTTGGTTTTGCATGTCCTTAATTTTTAAAAATCTGATTATGCATGATTTTGACCATAACACTTACAGTCACTTACATTTCACATTAAGTGCACTTACCAATACCCCTTCCAACACCACGGATAGATTATACCTTTTATGTCTAAGATATATTTGCACTAACTCATCTTTAAGAAGACATATAGCTGTTATTGACTATCTTCACACCATTTGACTAATATTTATCGCGACAAATTTGTTTCACTTTTTCTGCTTAAGCCAGCACTGAGCTGTAAATATCGCGACATCCAATGACAAAATGTCTCATTTCACTAATTCAGATGTAAATTTATGGACTTTCAAATCAGCATGAATACATGTCACGCGCTGCAATTTACTTTCATCTCTTTCCTTTATATCTACTCGCTAACAAACCTACAAAGTTCTCACTTAATCCATTTACACGGTGACAGACCTTGAAAACTGTTGCGCAAAATTTCAGGACGTATGCCAGTCTTACAGGTGGTCTTTGAAAATATTGAATGAGGGATGGTGAATACTTTTTATTAATTTTGAATGGAAAACATGAAATAGGTAATATTCTCGGCAGGTCAAACTTTACATTATTCATATCGTGTTTTGCTTCCTTAATTCGAGTCTATGTAATCCGATCTCACTTCCATCGCCTGCAAAACAGCTTCTCAAAATGAATTCTCCATTTAAATTAAGTGAAAAAATGTATGTCCACGAATTGAAAATTGGATTCCAGCCGTGTTAAACTACAAACATGAACAAACGTTAATATGTTATAGAAGGTCAGTAGATACTTCTGTGATCTTGTATCCATATGATTATAACGTACCATAACCAAACCAAAGGGTACAAATTTCCAGCTATTGTTAACACGTGTAGAGACAGGTGTCTATGTAGACTTAAGGATGGGCCTAGAATAGTTTTGTCGTATTTTAATCCTAAGATGACGGGGTGGACTATAGGTACTATGTGCAGGTGATGAAATTGAATAGAATTATAATAAATAAGAACGGAGGTCATAATACTCGTACTTATCACTTTTCGGCAAACTAGGTTTTTCTTCAAAAGATTAATGAAACATCGGTACAATCTACTAACTGAGCTCAGCTGTAATGAATAGCATTATATTTTTATCTGAAATGATATAAACCCCTGTGCCAATGACGTTGTCCGGAACGTTGCTAACCCAAAAGCCAACTCCTAGTTAAGCAGATGGAATCTTGATAAACCTATTCAAAATCAATTTCTATCCTTTTATTTACACTACAAGTGATAAATATATTTTATCTTAAAAATGAAATTTCAGAGTTTAGTTGTTTTATTGCTTTTATGAAATACATGTATATGAATTTTATTTTCATCTGTAGGCACGTGGGCCTATATTTTGTGAAATTGCGAGAATGATACCTAGAGCATTTGTTTCAATCGGCATTGACAAAAATGTTCTGATTTGTTCACGACCCTGCAATACGCTAACTTGAACAAAGACGGTAAGATTTGTAATCAACGCGTCACTGAGTGACTGATTTGGACCACACAGAAATTTCTAATTTATTGATCAATCTCATCCACATTACGTAGTTCTGGGACAGGAGTCTAAAACGTCAGATATGATAACATTGATCGAAGCATTAGAAAAATGGTTCATCTAATTGTGGAAATTATAATCGTTTCCACTCACCGCCAAAAATACAAAAATATCGTTTGTGTCTCAATCACGTCAGTTTTCCTGTCGTCGTGAGTTGTAAACGTAAAACAAATGTTTTAATGGTTGTATACACGTCGCCATGTACACTTCCCCATATGTAAAACAATACAACTAATTGATTTCTACCAAGAATAACACAAAACTATACATATTGGATTAAAATGTCTTAACATGGACAGTTGAACCCTTCTGTCGTCCTGATATCTGTTATCCAAACACCCTTATCTAGTACAAGGTCTGATAACTCTGTTATCCTGATATCTCCCCCCCTCCACACTTTCCTCCATTACTAGGATCGGTAACTCTGTCGCCCTATTTTTTTTAACTCTCATACCGTCCCCCATTATTAAGACCATTGACCCTGTCTGTCGCCCCAACATATATTTTGTTCCCCACACCGTCCTATATAACTAGGACCGCACTGTTATATGTATTATCCCCACGGCGTCGCCCTCCATTACAAATACCGTTGACCCCGTTTGTCGCACTGATACCTGTATTATCCCCACGGCGTCGCCCCTCTCCAACTAGAATTGTCCTAACGGGACTTATACCCCCCGTGGCAGCATTT
>JACSZP010017629.1:7473-28938 GCA_016161895.1 Pinna nobilis | reverse complement strand
AAAGATAAAAAATGTCGTGTGCCGCCGTCTACTGGGGGTGGGGTGTTAGTACATTCATTTAGGCCTACCAGGTCTTAACAAGGTTGAGGGATGACACTGACTTTACCGACACACTGTCACATCCGACATTCTATTACGGTACCTCCTGATGTCGGTAAACTCAGGTTTTACTGTACATGTTAATTGAGGTGAAAATAAGAAAATTCATTGTCAAACAAATCTTTCAAATTTGGCAAAAAATATGAACAAAACAATCAAAGCTGACCTCAAAGATGGCCAACAAAGGGAAGTAACTCAAAGAAAATTGATGCTATTGCAACCTATCTATTCTTATGTTTTAAATTGTTGGTTGGTTATAACAACTTGAAAATTGGAATAAAATCATGATATAAAATAATGTAAAATGAACAAGAAAGCGGATGCGATGGTTGGGTAATAATCCATTTATACCAAAGCAGATTTACAAGAGTGTAAGAAACCTTGGTAAACTATGCAAAGAGGCATGCAATGGCACGAAACCTCCAAACTGAGGTAGCTGTTACAGCAGTTTTTATTTCTTACATTTAAAAAAAATAAATAACCGATTCAAAAAAAGAAAAAATGTATTTAAATGAGGAATTCTATGTCAACACAATTCTTGAAGAATGTGCAAGGAATTTACTTAGAAACAAGAATTCTCTCGAAACTTTTTCTTTCTCTAACAAACTAGGTGATAAAAAACTGTACTGTTAGGAGAAATGATATTCATCTTGAAAGAAATATATTTGTAAACTACAAATGTCCCAATCTTTTCCAGAACTTCATTATCAACAGGGACCCTTCTTGGGCCCCAAAACTTGCACATTTGTATTTTAGTGATGTATGTTCATAGACAGAAGATTGATAGTTCTTGATTGTATTTGTCAACAATGAATGAGTTACACATGAAATTAGTAGACTGGTTACCCCTTTACCACCGGTGTGGTACAAAACAGTTATCTATACACTAGATACAAGAACAATAAATCTCAAGATATGTACTGAATATCATCACGTTTCTTGGTTAAAGAGCAGACACTATTGTAAAACAAACACATTAAAAACAGGGACTTATAAACATCTTAATATGTGTAAGAATTAGTATTTACATCAAATGAATTATGTAAAAAAAAGTAAAAGGTCCATATTGGAATGTAATAAAACAAAAGAATACATATGAAATCAACATAGTAAACACAAAGAAATTCATCACATGATAGATCTATTACTAAGGGAGATAATCACATGATAGAAAAATTATCTGGGAAAATAGTCATACGATAGAACTATAACAAAGGGAGATAATCATTTATACGCTAGAACTATAACAAAGGGAGATAATCATTTATTTCAAAATACAGAGGTAAATATTGCAGAAAGCTGGTTATGCCTCCACCTTTAAACTTTGAGGTCCAGGGTTTGAGTCTGAGTGGGGTTAGTTTTTTTTCGCCCTTCGGGTGAAAATCAATGGTCATACCCTAATATGAGTTTGGTTACCTCCTAGTCTGGTTTTGTATGAATATACATAGGGGTTAATCATAGAATCTCTAATTAAAATAATCACAAACAAACAGGATAACATCAAACAACAAACATATCTATGATTGAGTAAATGAAAGCACACCAGGATTGTTACTTAGAATTCTCATTAATGATAACTTGTCTTGCAGTCTGATGAAAACTCACTCATTTCATGCTCCCGTTTTTCTTATTTCTAGGTGAATGACTCTTATGCAACTCCTCTGAGGTTATATTCTCATAAAATGTCACAATTTAATTCTGGACAATTTATCAACTAATGCAAGAGTTTCCAGATTGTATCTCTTCTGTTCTCGGAGGTGTAACTATATTTATACCTTTCATAAAAGAAAGATATGGGACTGTTTTCTAATGTATACAAAGGGTGCACTTTTGACATGACCCAAAAGCATTAATTTTAGGGTGGAAAAGAATGAACTTCGACATCTTTGAGATTTATATACTCGGGCAGATTCTTTTGATAACAATTACATGAGGTACATCCTGGTAATGTTTTCATATAGAGGTATACACATTAAATCCTAATGAGAGCAGTCCCACCTTTCCCATCTACTTTATAGCTAAAAAGGTCTTCACATAGAAGAGTTCTTCAAAGCGAAAGTATCTCCAAAACCATCATATANNATAAATGCATTACTATCGATTCGCTAAAATAAAGTTCCGCGGAATTTTCTGGATTTACAGTATCTAAATGTATTTTGCAAAACACTGAGGAATGATAAATGATTTCAATTAATTTCTTACTACATAATCGGCACCATTGCAATGGTTTGAAAAGGTTTTGGCATAAGACCATCAAAATGTGATGTAAACAGAGATGCATTAGATCTTTTTCATTCAGATTTGTCAGATCAGGAGCATGAAAGGATTAAATTTGAATCAGATTGCATGTTTAACAAACAGTGATTATAGACTCAACAACTTTCAACATCAACATCCATAAAACCTCATTTCACTGGCTGCAGGTTATATACTCAAATACTTCATCCCTATACAAAACGATGCATTTGGGTTTTTATCATTATAATGTTAACAGCATATAGAAATTTGTAGAATCAAAAAACTTGCAAGCATGATATTTAACAAACTCTTTTGTTCCATTTATGATTTAACAGTTACAAGTACAGCGGAATCTTTCCTAAAGACAAGCTCACTAAGGAGACCACCTAGTAATACAGACATAAAACATTCGGTGTCTAAGCACCCTTCAAGGCTATAACAACCTCGCTTAGGAGGCCTAGTTTATCAGATCAATTTTAGCTAGTCACTCGGGAGGTCTTAATGGCAGAGTTCCACTGTAATTAATTTGTGTGATTTTAGAGAAATATTGAAGAAACAAGAGTTTTTTTTAACGAACATCACAAGTTCCCAAATGACATACGTTCAAGAGCTAAAACTCTGCTAAAAGAGGTCAACTGGAATGAAACTTAAACTGTACCAATAACCCATGAATAAAGATCGACACAGAAAAGCAGTTCAATATCTGCAATAGCAGTAAAATAATTCTTTAGAACTGAAACATAAAAGACAGATGAACAGAAACAGAGAGATAACTGTAAGTCTATTTCAGGTTGTTCGTAAGGGACCAATCGGCTTGGGCAAGAGTCACCTCGTAGCTCAAAATACATAATAAAATTTGCTATAGCGACCATCTATATTTAGAGACCTAGAGATCACAAAATCAACCTCTATATAAAGACCACCTCCCAGGTTATCAAGTGTTTCAGAGGATGTTGCTATATACAAGTTTCAATCTAATTTTTTCAGCTAAAATGCAGCAATTTGAAAACAATTTTCACTGAGAATTTCAAATGTTTAACAACACAGAAAGGATTGGAACTTTCACCGCACAAAGCATTAGATCTATGTATGGTTTCTTAAATCAAGATATACTCGATTTCAACAATATAAATGTACTTTATAAAAACAAAACAATAATATCTATCTAGTTGTTAGGATGTAAAACTGACCATTAGATTGTTAGTATTGATTATATCACACACTTGACCTATAGACTCTTGATATCACACAACTGACCTACTGACTCTTGAAATCACACAACTGATCGATATCATACGACTGACCTACAAACCCTTGATATCACACATCTCGCGTTAACTCGTTATCACATATCTGACCTATTAAATGTTGAAATCACAAAACTGACCCACAAACTCTTGATATCAAACATCTGACCTATAGATTTTTGATATCACACACCTAGCCTATAGTCCCTTGATATCACACAACTGACCTATAAACTCTTGATATCCCACACCTGATCTTCATTCTCTGAATATCACACACTTAAAACACACTGAAAACTCACACGGCCATAATTATGTGATTTCAATTTCCTTCCCTTAAAAGAATCATGCCTCCGTGATTTCAAGTTATTGGTTAAAGCCCAAGTTTCAATGTCACATATGAGAGCTACATTTTACTATCTTCTGTAAATGTAAAAAAGTACCGAAAGATAGGTTTTACGACTGTATACATGGTGATGTGACATCTCTTTGTTTTTTTAAATTGTTTCAAACAAACGTAGTTGAATTCTATACATAGTAAATACCTACAACAACCTACTAGATCATAGAAACCTCAATCGTGACAGTGTCTTAGACTTAATCCTACTCAAACCCCTGGTTACAGGTAGCCATGACAACCATGCAAATCTCATTCTTCGGTGAAATCAAAACTCTACTATCCCTTCATGTAATTACATGTATCTGCAAATTAACACATAACTAAGTTAAAGGAAAAATAAAACCGATCTGACTGTGTAGAATACCATGATGACACAGATGAAGAGGGAGGGAAAAAGAACAGCAAAGATTGTGAACTGGAACTGGTCCTTACATGTACAGTATCTTAAAATAAAGAATAAATGTAAAAAGAAGCATATAACTGAGGTAATTTTCATCTGGTTTGAGGAATTGAAAAAAATGTATGGATAATTTTCACTGAGTAAAATGAACAATATTTCTTTCAGTCTAGTCTTCATACTGGTCCCTGACCAATTCTTGCCAAGTACCAATTCTCGCCACCCAATTTTAGCTGCTGCACTGTGGATCTTGCAAACGTGCATATTTTTAATGAATAATAATAGTTTGAAGGAAAAACCTCATCCTAATTTCTGAGCGAGTAAAACTTATAATTTCAAAAGTAAACTATAAATTTGGGGAAAGATAAAATGAGGTGGCGAGAATTGGTACTTGGCGAGAATAGGTCCTTTGCCAGTAGTGCATGTGCTTTGCGTACCACCTTATTTCATGTAAATCACAGTCATAATTAACTCTTCCTGATCACTGGCCAGATTTACAATAAAAAATCGTACAAGTGAAATTACTCAAATGACAAAGAGTGTTATAGTTTTAATCCAAAATGTTTTTTCTTTTTTGCACCTGAACAAGTAGATTTCAAGTTTTTATCTAAATAATCTAAAAGAATGTTATTTCATACTTTACCAATATCTGGTTTACATTACTGTAAATTTGCCAAGTCCGATTAATTCTAAAGAATGGCAGCATCAAAGTTAAGTAACTTAAGATTTATGCAAATTCACTTGTACGTTTTTCTGTGAAAAAAGACAGGGAACCCCTCTATTTATAACAAAAACAAGAAAACATGGAAAAATTCACTTGTACAGTTTTCTGTGAAAAAAAGACGAGGAACCACATTATCTGTAACAATAACAACATATGTACGGTAATTAAAATTTTGATTTCTGAGCAAGCTTGGTCATAAATGGACTTGATTTAATATCAATCAATTGTTTTCTGTTTACACGGTGTGCTCCACTAAATTATACATTGGAACCTCACCTACAGACCACCTCATAATTCAGACCACCAAATTTCAGTCCATCTATCACTATTCTAGGCAATTTCAACCTCACGAGATCACCTCACCAATCAGACCAATTTTAGCCAGTCACTTAAAAGCCAGGTTCCACTGTACGTGTTATGGGCATCCAATCTAAAGTATTTCATTTGCTGGTATAACTAGAACAGAATTCAAATAATCTTTAACAACTTTTTTTGCAAATGTTATTCCTATGGAAGGATGAAATAGACTCTGACACTATTGTAAACTTGGATCAGGCAATCACTGAAAAACTATATATAAGTACTAAAATATGCTCAAAACTATGAAAGAATTGAAGTCAACAAGTAATTGGGAATATTTGAAATATATCTCTTTCTTAGTTTCAGCTTTTTATTCATAGCCTATAGTTCCTTTTATCAGCAATAAGAAGGAACTTAAATGAGCGTGCTTTTAAGGGCACCTGTCTACTACAACCACTATGGCCTCTTCCCTGGGGTGGCCGTTGTACTGAGGTTTGACTATACTAAACACTATCACTTATTTCAACATGATTTGAGAATCTCAGACTAAAAACGGAGCAGGAAACTATGTGCTGCTTTAAAATTTGGAATGTACAAAAATCATAACAAGTTGTAAACTGTACAACATGCGAGGAAATTAACAAAATAAGATCAATGAAAA
This sequence comes from Pinna nobilis, assembly GCA_016161895.1. Lineage (NCBI taxonomy): Eukaryota > Metazoa > Mollusca > Bivalvia > Pterioida > Pinnidae > Pinna > Pinna nobilis. The sequence goes on along the minus strand of JACSZP010017629.1, from coordinate 22,872 downwards.
ATATAACATATATGTATATATATATTTATATATCTACTATGAGTTCTAATTTTAATGATGCACAACCTAGGTAACGCTAAAATTTAACCACGATTCGTCATCACGTTTCAGCCATTTTTTGTAATACGGACATTGAAAGACAATACGGCCTCTCAAGTTAGACACGCTGATCTACGAATAACGAGTGACATTTACAAATTACATTTAAAATCTCATAATCTCCACCACATGAGTTCCAAATTTAAATCAGGTCACTGATCGGGATCTATGTTTCCATAGCAACCATCTTCAATTCTCTGGATTTTGTTAGCTATGATGCTCCATCTTCTTTTTTCTTTACATGATTACATTGGTTCAAAATACGACCTGAGACCTTATTCAACGAGCATGTGGGAATTCCGCGACTGTGAAATTTACAGACCTTTAATGTAAAATTTACATAACAAAGCACTTTCGCATTGTATTTACAAAACCATAAATCATCCCCACTTTTGACAGAGACATTTTGCAAAGTAAATGTACAAATATATGAATTTCAATTTGATTTTTCTGATCTTTTGTGAATTAGAAAGTCTGGGATGTAGAACAATTCCATAATGTTTAGGGATGCAGTAAGTTCACAGATGCTCAAATGGGAATAAGGTTCTAGGTCCTTTGACAGTTCATTCCTCAACACAAATATTCTCCTTTCTCTTGTTGAACTTTGACAATACAATTTCCGTCCAGATGTTTTTCCAGATTTTTTGTGGTTACAAATCCCTCCCCACAATATGAGCACTCATTGCGTGACTTAAGCATGTGAATCTGGGATTTCATGTGACGGTTCAAATCTGATTGGGTAACGCCTTTGTAGTTGCAAACTTTACAGCAGAATTCTCGAATTCCTGAAAAATACAAGTCAGGAAAATACAGTCGAGCCTCATTAATGCAGAAGCCAAAAATCTTGAAGCTTCACATTTCACTTGAAATTTCCAGGCAACAAAATTTTCAAATTGCATTGGACGTTTTACTATGTGCATTTCAGTAATCCTGACACTTCATTTATCAAGACAATTTGGTTGGGAACAAAAGTGTCCAGATTAATGTGGCTCCTAAGTATATCAGCAAATACGTCACCATTTCCTCAAATAGCAGGGGTCAAAAATCCCACTTGTGCTGTGGTCCAGAGTAAGTCCAAGTGTTTTGTGATAAGATAGGTAAATGCTCCTTTGCACTTATCCATGCAATTAAAAATCTGAACACAAAATTAATCAAAAACAAAGATCATAGGAGAAACCACCTTATTTATTGTGCTCAAATGAATATTAATTTTCCACAGAAGAAATGGAGAGCTGTCAAAAACTTTGGTGGTAACCAAATGAGAACTTGACCTATATATCCTCATGTTGTTGTTGTATTATTGTTTAACGTCCCACTCCTGAATATTTCACTCGTATGGAGACATCACTGTGTGTTGGTGAAGAACGACAAATTTTGCCTATGCTCGGCACTTATGGATGTAGAGCAGGGAGGGTTCTTTAACGTACCAACACCTACTGTGACATGGGAGCATGGTTTTCTACCGTCTCATCCAAAAGACAGAAACGGCAAACTGTGGAGTTGCGATGGGCGAGAATTCGCCCCGGACCCATCAATTTGAAGTCAAACAGACTAACCACTCAGCCATGGAGGCCCCAGATATCCTCATGATGTACATGTTTGCCAAATACCATGTCAATAAGTGCACACATTGCAGAGATATTGAATGGAAACTGTAAGTGTAGAAACCTATTGCCCGACACTGGCAAAGCAATATGCCCCATCTTCTACATAGGGGGGAGGTAAAAATGGATAGACCAAATAACGCAGAAACCGATGTGGCATTGATTTAATTAAAGGGGGATAACTCTACCTTGATGCCTCATCATATGGACCTTCAGCTGACTGTTGGTTCTGGCAAAGTATTCACAGTATTTGCACTTGTACGGTCGGATATCTGAAAAAGGTGTACAACAAAACTATGTGACAATAATATCAAGACATTTTAACCAACTAGTGGTGAGTACAGTCCTGACGTCAAGACCACAGGGCTAAAAATATATTCATGAACTTGCAAGAATTTGCATGTGCTGAAAATTTCTAATTTGCAAATTCCTGTGTCTGATTCACAATTAACCCTTTTAACCCCAAGTATCAGAATGGTATGCTCTTTTCTACTGTTGTAGAAGAGTCCATTTCGGTCTGTGGTATTGAGAGGTTTAATAGCATGCAAAATTTCAAATACTGTCTCTGCATCCTCCGTTTGCTGATTTGTTTATTGCTTGAATTAAATTCCCAAAATATCATGTGTCCATGTGTTTGTTTTCTTTGGTAGGGTGCTAGATTTTTCCATTTTTCATTTGCGGGCACATATTTTGACAGGCGGTCAATATGTTCTGCATGTTAATCATTGCTATTTAATTATAAAAAGTTTTTAAAAGTTTTTGGAGTTAGAAGAACTCTATTTTGTTTCTTCTTCTTTGGATGAGACAGATGTTGTATTCTTACTTATTGTCCCACTCAGGAATCTTCAACTTCAAAGGAAATGTTACCAATGCCATTGAAGGGCTTCAAATTTTGGCACATAACTATCAGAAGGACAGTAAAACCCAGTCACTTCCAGTAAGTAGGTTCGAACCCACAACCTCACAACCAGTAGATGAACACTCTACAGTGGAGCCACAGTGGCTCTCTAGTTAGACATAAGATCGACTCATACCTTCATGAAAATCCATGTGTCTGTTGATATCTGAATACGACAGGAAATCCTTACTGCAGAAGGGACATCTGAAGACTTGTCTGCCATCCTCCAGTGTTGTGGGCTTACAAATCTGCTCCCGATTCACCGGCGTGTTTATAATGGGCAGTCTACAAAGAACACAAGAGAACTGATTTGTCAAATAATATAATGTATAAAGGATTATTATGGCCCTAATACATGTGCAAATATTTTCGCCCTATCTTAAATTTGCTCAGTCTCATCATAATTCTAGGGCCTCTGTGGCCGAGTGGTTAGCTTATTCGACTTCGAATCGAAGGGTCCGGGATTCGATTCCCGCAGCTCCACTCCGCAGTTGGCTGTCCCAGTCTTTCGCATGAGACAGTAAAAAGTGAGGTTCCTTGTCACAGTAGGTGTTGGCACGTTAAAGAACCCTCCCTGCTGTACAACCAGCAGTGTCGAGCATAGGCAAAATTTGTCGCCCTTCACCGGCACACGGTGAGGTCTTCATATGAGTGAAATATTCTTGAGTGGGACGTTAAACAACAATACAACAACAACAACAACATCATAATTTTATTGAATGAACTTGAGGCTTTGAATTCACTCAGTTTTATATTTGCCCACTGACAATGAGTATGAAAGGTGTGAAAATAAAACAGGGGCAAAAAGCGAGAATTCCCTGTATATAGTATGCAAGTGACTTACAAATTGGTCTGAAATTTGCCCAGACATAAACATATGAGCACATGGGCATACTTTAAAGATATACAGCATAGCCCGTCTGGAGAGACTACTGTCATGAAACAGGGCTCACAATGGACTCAGACATTTGATAGCCAAAAAATTAGCCAACCAAGATTTTTTTAGCCAATTGATAATTTTATTAGCCAATGAACATTTACCAGTATGTGAAATACTTTTGATAATTTACATAGACTGACACCTGCTAGCCACTTCGGGTATTATTTCAGATACATTTTGAATCATCTTCCCATTATTTTCTGACGTTTGCTAAATCATATTTAACTGCAGGTAACTTATTTGAACATGAGATTATTCAAATTCAATAGATAACCTTTTCACATAGTAACAAATAATTGTTAGCCAGAAAATTAGCCAATTAATTACAATTACTTTTTAGCCAATTTCCCCAAAAATTAGTCAATGGCTAAATTGTCTACCTACAGGGTAAGCCCTGCATGAAAGAACAGTTGTCTTGAGAGACAAATCACAGAAATATTTTGTAGAATAATCATATAAACTAGTTGGGTAGTTGGTAGTTGTATTTCTGTTTGATGTTCCACTCATACAATCTTTCACTTCTGTGAAGATGACATTGTATGCCGGTGAAGGGCTGTATATTTGGCGTATGCAAGGTACTTATGGTCATTGAGCAGTAAGGATGCTTGTAATTAATCATGCATATGAAAAATTTAGGGTATTTTTAGCTAGTTTGTTACAACCGTATGCTAACCTTATAATGACATATTTGGGAGCATAGATTGAATCAAAGGACATATAAATAAGAAAACATACCTGGAGTGAGTTCTAGACAATGACGTCACCTTCCTGCCATCAGTAGAGATTTGACTCCAAGTGAAACTGCTCAATCCTGCCGCTGAATCGCTAGGTGACCACTGAACCCTGGGATACCCTACAAGCTGGTCCCGTGAATCTACTGGCGACGGCTCGGCTGAAGATTTGTCTGAAAATGTTGTAGATACGGACTGTGGACTGGGAGAGGGATCCTTACTCTTGGATGATGATTCTGGACTGGATACTTGGACAGATATTGGAACCGCAGCATCTGGGCTGATCCCAAAGTTTGCAGCAGGGATTCCCGGAAAGAGAGCTAAATTTGCTGGAGCTCCTGCAGCCAACAATGCTGATTGGTGTGGTGCGTTCAGTGATCCAGGTCTGGTTGCCTGTTGTTCATTACTATTTGTTTCTATTTTCCTGTTATCCAGATCGGATGTCCCTAGTGCACTAAGGTCCTTGTTTATCTGAGCATGAAGGGCTGCTGTGGCCTGCAGGGCCAGAGCCTGGGTCAAAGGTGAAACTAAGTGACCTGAGGTTAGCAGAGCCTGAGCTGCAGAGCCATTTAAACTTTGTGCAAGAGAAGCAGGTACCTGGCCAGAGAAGAATGATTGTGCTGCAGGAATGGAGAGTGACTGTAATACAGAGGGAGGGAAGTGTCCGGCTCCTGCCAGGGTCTGGGCAAGGCTGGACAACTTCCCTGAGTTCATGAGAGATTGTCCGCTTGGATTTCCTAGAAAAGGTGTCATATTCTTTGCATGTGCACCGGCAGCAGCTATCGCCTGAGCAAGCTGTGCAGATGAACTGAACAATGGAAAATGGGGATTTTGTTGTGGAATTGTGGAGGACGTAATGTTTGCTGGAGTTGCTGAGGTGGTTGGTGTTGGATTTTTATCAATGGCTGATTGACTCGTTAAGGCTGAATTCAGGGCTGGATTTACAACTGCAACTGACGATGTTACCAGCTTACTTTTAACTGAGGATGGACTGGCCTCAGTGATGGCCTCTGAGGATGGGGAGACTATTGTCTGAAGCTCTACTGCCTTGACATCTTGTTTTTTCTCCTTCGGAAGAATCAATGGTTCTTCATTCAACTGCAGTAATGAGCTAGCAGCAATTTCAGTATCATGATTAATTCTCATTGGCTGTGAGGTTTTCCTCCTGGACTTTGACGACAAATTTGACATGAGGGACCTCTTTGGAGCGGTCAAAATCTCCGCAGATGTTTGGCTATCCCTATTGTCCGCACTTTCTGACCAATCATCTTCCTTTGGAGAATAAGGTGTCTCTTCCTCTACCTCCATCGACACCTCTTCTGGGTCACATGGCATAACAACCGTCACATCCTCCTTGATGCCTTCCTGTTCTAAAAGAGCTCTGGCCATTTCCTCCTGGCTGTTCCCTTTGACTCCCTCCTCTTGACTATCTTCCCTTCCATCACGTTTCTGCAGGTTGGTGAACATACTTTCATTGCCTTTATTGCACTCAGTAGTTTTCTTCAACAGATGAGATAGTAGAGAGCTTCTGGTATCGTCAGAGACTGGCTCTGCGCTTGGTGTTTCACTTGGTGTAAACAACACAGCATCAGTAATGGTAAACGGCATGGTCAGTGGGGGATGAGAACTATTTTCACTCAAAGGAGAAATAGTTGTCTCTCTGTTTAGCTTCAGACCATCAAACTGATTACTATGAGAATTGCTGGTGTGGGGAGTTGCGGTGGCTGACTTTGTCTTGGAATTCTGATCAGGAAGTTCATACGAGGGTAGTGTGGAATCTGATTTAAGTATTGCGGGATATTGCACAGTATTGGATTCACTGCACTGTTTCAGGTGCTGCTGAAGCAGCGAGTATTCTGTGAAGCCATGCCCACATTGCTTGCAGTAGCTCCAGTTGTGATTGCTATGGAGTTTGATATGTTTGAGAAGTGATTGTTCTTGCTGAAATCCCTGTCTACAGATCATGCATACGTACAAGCCATTACTGTCTCTGCGATACCTCAAGATCTGTACATATTCAAGAAGTTCCTGAAACTCTGTTGACCCTGAGGTCAGAGCTTCTGACTGTTGCTTTGAAGAATCACTAAGCTCATCACATTTTGGATTTTCATTTTGATTTGATTGGGCAAAAGAATTTGAGGTAGACTCTTTTTCATCGGGAGTATCGTTATCACTATTAGTGGATTTCTTCAGTTGTATCTCTCGTGAATGTTTCTTACGTAAATGCTGTAGTACTTGACGACGGAACCAGAACGATGCGTGACAGAATGCACAGTTATACGTATTTATCTCCCTTTCAAAATGTAACGACAAGTGTTGCTGAACCATACTAAGGTAATTGAAAATCTTGCCGCATAAGTAACATTTATAGACACAGACTTCTTTTCCATTAGTCAAAATGCCGTCAAGCCTAGTGACCAAGACTGTCTCGCTTTTTACCGTTAGATCCTGTCGCCCTCTAGCAGATTCTAAAATAATGTCCTTCGTGACCAAATTCCCCCCAGGCTTCACAAGATCCGATGGCAAATCTGACATTTGTTGACTGGGCTTGAATACCCCATGATCTGGAATTTCAAGGCCAAAGTCTTTACGCTTGAACAAACCTGACGACTCATCTAGCTCTGCCTCACTGTCTGCAAACGAGTTCAAATCACAGCTATAAAACATTTTCTTTGCATGATTTCCAACATTGTGAAATCTTGGGGTGGGGTCTAATGCAAAGTTCATACCAGACACTGACACTACCGATCCTCTATTTGTAGTTGCCAAATTTTTTGTGAAGGATTTACAACTACTGTTAAGGTTTGACACTCCTGTATCAAGGACGTCGGAGTCCTCTACTGCACTCACGATAGGACCAAGACGTGTCTGTTTTTTCAGCCTCATGAAACGTTCTTCCAATCCTGGGCTGAGTTCTATGTTGTAGCCGTGTGAGGATTTCAGATGGTACATCATACTGTTCTTAGCTCTGAATGGTTTTCCACAGACCTGAAAAGACAAGCACACATGGTAAACAGGATTCATACGGACTTTGAGTGATAAAATCTATGCATTTTCAAGGACTTCACTAATGTAAAATTATAGTTCTCAATCACGAGCATTAATGAAACATCAAGTATCGGTAGTCAAAAGATTACAAAGCTTGATAAGGTTTTCCTGAAATTGATACAAGTCTTCTTACTATATCTACACCACAGTTTGCATATTAATTTGAATCTGCTTTACGCTCCATTCAACAATCTTTCAGTCATATGCTGAGTGCCAGTTTTTCAGGACTGGAGGGAGCCCAATTACAAATGTACCTGGAAAGAGACTAATAAGCTTCCAAAAGCAAACTGGCAAACTTTCTCACATAATATACATAGGTTTCAGTGAGGTTCGAACCCCTGCTAAAGAGAGGTGAAGGACTAAATGATTTAAAGTGCAATGCTTTAATGGTTCAGCCATTGAGCCCTTGAAAGGGTTAATCTTGTTGCGTTGTTGTTTAACATCCCACTCAAGAATATTTCACTCATATGGAGACGTCACTGTATGCTGGTGAAGGGCGACAAATTTTGCCTATGCTCGGCACTTATGGCCATAGAGCAGGGAGAGTTCTTTAACATGCCAACACCTACCGTGATGTGGGACCTCAGTTTTTACTGTCTCATCAGAAAGACATTGACGGTCAATCGCGGAGTGGCACTGCAGCAATCCAACCCTGGACCCTTCAATTCGAAGACGAACATGCTTACTACTCAGCGACGGAGGCCCGTTGAAAGGGTTAATAGAAGACCTAGGAAACTCTATAATGAGACTCTATATCTATCATTGACCGGGTCCTCTTTACATTGAAACAAGTAACATTAATTTGTGATTTGGAGTTTATGCAGATCTACTCAGGATAAATCCTTGAACACCAGATCATACAGTAAGTAAAGGTAGAATGTTCAAACTAAAGGATGGGACAAACTTAGCATGCTATAAGGCAGGGGTATTCTTAACTCTACCAAGCAGTTGGAACAAACTTGATAATGGTTCACCATCATTCACTATTGCTTAAAATTGGCTCACATGTATACTGAACAGAAACTTGATTGCTGTTGTTGCATTGTGGTATTATTGTTATCCCACTCAAGAATATTTCACTCATATGGAGACATCACTGTGTGACGGTGAAGGGCAACAAATTTTGCCTGTGCTCGGCACTGCTGGCAGTAGAGCAGGGAGGGTTCTTTAACGTGCCAACACCTACTGTGATCACGGGACCTCGGTTTTTACTGTCTCATCTGAAAGACAGGGATGGCCAACTGCGGAGTGGCGCTGTGGGAATCAAACCCCGAACCCTCTGATTCGAAGTCGAACACACTAACTGCTCAACCACGGAGGCCAACAGAAACTTGAAAAGACAATGCAAAGTTGATGCACAATGGATTCAACACTGGACATTGAAAGATTGGAATTGTTTGGTACAGGTCACCTAAATTGCATGTGATCTACAAAAAAAAAGAAGCAAAAGCAAAAGCAAGTCTTACTTCACATTTGAAGGGCCTCTCCCCAGTATGACTCATCATGTGGCGCTTCAAGTCACTTGGTTTTACACATACTTTGTTGCAGATCTCGCACACTCTTCTTTTGCCTGGTTCCCCTACCTCGTTTAAAACTGGACTTACTGTCTCTCTCTCTATGTCGTCCTCTAGTTTCATCCTCTTCTGTTCCAGTTCAGTTATTATTGAATCATCCAGCAATTCTCCTGCTTCCAGTTTCCTCTTCCGAATATCCGGATAACGTTCCGATATATTTTTGTAATCAATTCCGTGAAAAGAAAACTGGTGGTATTGAAGACTTCTTTTGGCTTTGAAGGCTCGACTACACAACTGAAAAGGATAATGAAATATAAAACTACTAACTAAAGTAAATGATCCCACAAAACAAACAAATAAATCCCCTCATAACTCTCTGAAATAAAACACAGTCCAACCTGCGTTTGCAGCCCGCTGAAGTAAGGGAACATCTGCCTTTTTTTTTTTTACCAATATTTATGCTTCCTTCATATGAATCCCCTGAATTAAGAGAACACCTGTCATATGTGGCCATATTTGTATCATCCCTTCAATTGTTTCTTAATACAGGTTTGACTTTACTTCATATCTCCAAATATGAACTTCTCCTTATATCGCAAATGTTTGCAAAGCTACCGATTTGCCACAATAAAGTACCGTGAAAATTTCTGAATTTGCAGTAGCTAAAATTGGTTAGATTAGTATTGTAGTCAAAGTAAAATTTAAATAGCCTAGAACAATGATAGGCAGACTGAATTTTGATGGTCCTTGTTACAACTGCAAGGTGATCTAAGTTAAGAGCTCTTTAATTGAGGTTTCAATATTCTTGTTGTTGCTATCGGAGGTTTGTTCTCTTCCTGTAACAAACCACTTTCAGCATTATTCTATATCTTGGTTGGATCTAATTAAATTCATATAGGCTACAGAAATTTTTACCTTTCTTAGTGCAATGAGGGATCTATAACATGACATTCATTGGAGGTTTGAGTTTAAGATTTTAAGATTCAATGATAGGATATACAGTGGAGTTGGTCTGTAATGAAGTCAAAGTGGGTGAACTTTTNNACAGTCAACTCTGCAAATAAAAAGGTCACACATAACGGTACCCATTGTTATGTGAAGATTTCTATTTCCAATGCACTTTCAATGCATTATTTTGTAATTTCGAGTGACAAAGATCAGTTATAACAAGATGAATATCTTGCTCCCTTCAACTTCGTTATATGTTAAGTTGACTGTACTTCTAAATATGATATCTCAGGCCTACTACAAAGAAAAATACAAAACAAACAAAAGGGTGTTCTTACACTCGCCAGAGAATTACATACCAAACATACAAATGGGCGTTCTCCTGTGTGCTTGGTCATGTGTCGCCTTAAGTCTGCAGGACTCCGTTTCATCACACCACAAAAATCACATTTCTTGTTTTGTTCCTGAGTATTGTATAAGTCCCTGCCTCTCTCTGTGCCAGGGATCCCTGAGTTGTTGTCAGAAATATAGCCGTCCTTTGTGTCACCGTCCACACAATCAGATCTGTCTGTAATGGAGCCGTCCTCGTTCCTAGTGTCGTCATCACTTTCTGGGTCAATGCTCGCCCCGTCTGACAGTTCCTCTTCCTGGTTGTCATGAGCAACATAATGGTTCACCTTGTTGTTGATTGCTTCTCTATCACTATGACTACAGTCCAAATGGTCGCCATTATCAGAGACGACCATTTCCTCTCGTTGATTATCAATGCTTTCAATTGAGCTATCTACATCAGCCTCACTTTGGATGCCATTCACAGAGACCTTACAAGCCTCACTTTCTTCTGCCAAACTGTTTCTTACATCTGTTGCACCGTGGGAATTCTCTATGGTGACCTTTTGATCTTCCGCATCATTCTCTCTATCACTGACTTCTTCTGATAAGTGGTTGGTTCTGGGACTACGTCGTTCTGACTTGATGGGACTACGTGGTTTAGCACTGCTTTGTTTGTTTGTTTTGGTTCTACTTCTAGTGGTTATGATGTTTCCATTGTCATCTGCGATAATACCTTTTGTGCCTTTCTGGGGGCTGGCAGTCGTTTCCTCATCATCACCTTGAACAAAAGACAAATACATGTAGTTACTGAGAGCAAACAATCAAAGAGAAATACAGCTGTTATTGTTATTTAACATCCAAATAAACAATCTCTCACTTACCAGGATGGTCAAACCCTATTTTGGTTAACAGGGGCCAACAGTATTGGGAAAATAGTGTCGTTTGGTATCAAACTGAGAAAAAAATTAATACCTGACACCTTCAACATGACTAGCTGTAAAATCACCGGAATCCTTAAAAGCATCAAGGAAATTCAAGCTAGTTCAAGCATCTAAATAACAAGGATTAATGAAAATAAAGGCCCAAATATAAAACACAGTCTCCCTGATGATTTTTCACCTTTGATTTAAGTCTGACTGATTGAGAATTTGGAGGAATCAGACTTGGAAACAAGAGATACTTCTTACAAACTAACCTTTCTTAGAAACATTCTGAATTAGAGGACCTGACTACCTACCTTGTGTGACCTAAATATATGGTTAAAAAAGTCTTTTAACTAAATGAACATCTGAATTAACAGACCACCTGTGATTTGTGACCATTAATGCTCCTTCCCTTGGTTGGTCTCTTGAAGTCCGCTAGACTGTGGATGGAGATATCAATACATGCTGGTGAAGGGCAACAAATTTGACCTAAGCTCGGCGCTTACGGCATTATAGCTACACTGGACACCTGTGTTTAGCAGTCCTCTAAGTTGCGACCAAAATGGTTGCCACTAAAATTTGAACAATCTTGCAAAAACTTGTCCAGACCAAATCTCAAGACTGTATTTTTTCATTCTTCTCATGTTAGAAAATCCCCATGTTTTGTTTTTATAACCCCTCTACCTGCACTGTAATCATATACTGGCATATCTGTAAAGATTTGAAGTTCATTGGCCATATAAGGAGTTATTTTTGTTTTGTTTTTTTTTCAAAGAACTTGGCTTCCCTATGTGTTAATTCTTTGATTTGCATTTTTGGACTAGATCTGTGTCAAGAGGAAAATATAATCTCCCAAACGCATCATGATAGTGATTTCTTATAGCACTGAGAGAAATTATGACTCAACACAGAATGCTACTAAGAGCACTGTTTACTGTCTCATCTGAAGGACAGGAAAAAGGAGCTTCCTCTGCTGAGTGGATCCAATCTCATGACCTCCAGATATGACGGTAAACACAGTAACCACAGAGCCAAGTCAGCTCAGAAATACAGTAAAACCTGCTTAGTTACAACCCGAGTATCAAGATGGTTTTTCGCTGCCCCAATTGCACCATGTGTTTTTGTATTGTAGTTTAACATCCCACTCAAGAATATTTCACTCATATGGAGACGTTACCATGTGCTGATGGCGGGCGACAAATTTTGCCTAAGCTCGGCACTTATGGCCGTAGAGCAGGGAGGGTTCTTTAACATGCCAACACCTAGATTGTGGCACAGGATCTCGGTTTTTACTGTCTCATCTGAAAGACAGGGATGGCCAACTGCGGAGTGGCACTGCACCATGTGCATAAAATCAATCTATACATCAGGATTCCCTCCCCATTTTTTTCTTTGTTCCGAGGAGGTTTTTATACATAGCCTTCATTGTATTGAAGTACAGCTTTCATGAAAGTAAAGTACGCAATCTACTTAAGCAACCACCTATATACAAAATACAGCTTTATATACACGTGTATGTGTATACAAATGACCTCATTACAATTCTTAGTAAAAATTCCAATCTCTGCCATGAGACTGAAATATCTCCCCAATGGGAACTTCTGAAAGTAGCAAGTCCACTTATATACTGTAAGAGAAATCTGCAATCAGAACTTCTTAATCGGAGGGTTAGGCGGACAGACAAATTGATGCCCCCCCCCCCCAAAACAAACAAACAATCAAACAACAACAGCCACCACAAAAAACAAACTTTGTATGTGGGGATATAATCAGTCACCACATACCTTAAAAGTAAAGCTCCAATAATTTGAGATTTTTCAGATATGAGAAATTCAGAATGCCAGAAATAAGTCCCACCTTGCATTCTGTGAAATTAAATCACATGAGATCTCACTTCTGTAGCTTGACACTGCCATTGATACTAAGTTCTGTTCCATAACTATAGTAAACATGTTATGCCTCATATTAACTCACAACATAATTGTCACATAGAATGACACTTTTTTTTCCTATGGTCAAGACATACTATCGTGACTCTACTGCAGAATATCCACATGTCCATCTCTCCACATGTTAAACTTTATTTACATACATGTAGTAGAGGTCCCGTGTCACAGTACATGTAGGTGTCAGCACGTTAAAGAACTGTCACTGCTCTATGGTCACAAATGCCCAGCATAAGGGAAAATTTGTCGCCCTTCACCGGCACACGGTGATGTATCCATATCAGTGATTCTTGAATGGGACGTCAAACAATAATGCAACAATAAAACGTAGCAGAGGTATAAATTTTTCCTTTTTGTAGCATTTTTCCTTTTTGTTGTGTGACTAAAAAATAATGTATATCTTGAATACATGTGTAATACTTCTATATATACTATACACCAATTAGGACCATTATAGTAATCAATACAAATCATACACTAACTCATGCTTAGACACCATTTTCACATACATCACATGCTTAACTCACACTCATATACATGAGCACATGTATATAGGTAAAGTCTTAAGTATCGGCTCTGACGCATGGCAGTGCTGTCGTCTTTGTACATATATATACACTGACCTATTTTTTTCCACACGACTTGTTCATAAAAATGCATATTCTTGGGAAGAATGCATGAATGTGACACAAGATCTTTGTGCATAATCGTACATGCGTGACTCAACATGAAAACGAAAAGCAAGAAATTTAATAAGAAAAGAACACTGGATCTTTGGGGGTACTTGTATGGAAATTGATGCTTACCTGCCAAGTCTCCCCCATAAATAGATAGACTCCTGGCTATTTATTATGAACATTTTTGATAATTCAATGAGAAAGTATGCTGATCTTCCCATGAAAAAAATTACATTTTCTATCAATTTTTGGTAAAATTTAGTCCCCCCCATAAGATTTAAAAATCTCCCCCATGGAAATCATTCAAGGTTAGCCAATTTGTGATTATAAGACAAAATTACAACTTAAAAAATATTCAAATTAATTGTGGATTTTTAATTTCCCATTCATGAATTTTTCACTCATTTGGAGATGTCACTGAATGTTGCTAAAGGGCTACAAATGTTAGCTTATGCTATAGATGGGTTTTTTCATAAGCATTACCGGTATTTTCTGAGTTTTCCCCCTTTGTTGGCCAAATTGTGTGTCAACGAAGAAACTTCTTTCAGAAAACAAATTTGATGACAAAGTAGTAGTAAAAAAAGCATCATGATTTTTAATAAAAATACTTGTTTAGATTAATGAAGACCTGACATAAACGAAATAATACCCCCCAAACAAGTTTTTAAAACTAACTTAACTTAAATAATACTTCATTGAATTTGACTGATTTATGCAAGAAAATATACCTGCTGCCACACAATATGGCCAACATAAATAAATAAACTTTGCTAATGGAAACCCATTTATACAATCTAACCCTTCATAGTGACAAACTGAATTAAAGGACTACTTGTCTTGTGTGACCTAAATACATACTTTGCAAAATGGTCATTGTTTTTTTCTGTATAAGTTCACCTGAATTAAGAAACCACCTGTCATATGTGACCCTTTTTGCTCCTTCTTGGTCTCTTAACATAGCTCAGACTGTACTTGACACAGCCATTCAGCAGTGAGGGTTGTTACGCGGTTCGAACCCGGATCTTTCGATTCGCAGTCGAACACGCTAACCACTCGGCCACGGAGGCCCCGATAGGAATTTATAATTTAAAATCAAATAACTGTTATGTTGCCAGTTTTGTCAGCCCTAAACATGTTTGAAAATTTGAAAGCTAAAAGAAAATAAATTGAAATAAATATGTAGCATGTATAAAATCTTGAATTCCTTGCCTTTCAAATTTGAATAGTGCATTAAAAGTACATTGTAAATCAATATTTTTTTCACTTTTTTTCCCAATTATCTTACAATGTCGATTCAGTAACATTATGTACATGTAAGCCGGCTTTACTCAATTCTTAAATTTACAAATTTATTATGGGACTCATAAAATCTAATTCTGTGTGTCCTGGGGACTCACTAAAATAAACTAGAACCCTGGGAAATCCTGAATGTACATTACTTAGGATTGGAAACTGGAAAACCAAAAAGACGGAAAATTCTTCATGATAAGACCTTTCCCTTATTGTTGAGACTAAGATATTCCATAAGATTCTTACAAATTTCAAAGGTTTTCTAATATAATTAAATTATTTTATTTGTTTGTTGATGCTCGATCGATGCCCCCCCTCTCTGTAAATCTGTCACTCGTACATAGATTTCACCGAATGCCTGTGAAAGGCATAAAAATTCTGGCCTATGCTCAGTGCATAGGACCATTGACATACTTGCCATAAGTATAGGGAGACTCCCTATTTTTCA